>WEIT01019915.1:4493-128786 GCA_013389985.1 Dryoscopus gambensis | reverse complement strand
GCCAGCCCAGCACTAAATGCCTCGATGTACAAAAGCACAATGGCAAATGTTCAACAACGCACTTGTGTCAAAACAAATCAGATCATAAGCAGCACCAGCTTGCTTTGCTTTGTTTGCAGGGAACTTTTCATCCCTGCCTTGTGATGAATGGTGCTGATAAGCACAGGGGTAGTTGCTCTATATAGCTAATGCCTGCTTTAATACCTCTTTGAATATTAATTTCCTAGCAGAGATGTTCTTTAAATTTAGCCCTTTGCAAGCCTTCCAGAGTAAGTCGTGATACTGCTACACTAATGCTGTAATTGATTTAATTGTGCCACCGTATGATTTTTTTTTTTTTTTTGCTTGTTGCATTCATAAGGCTCTGCGCTGTGCAGAAATGGCAGCATCCCGCAGTGGACATGACCTCTCTTGTGCTGGGCCAGGAGTTTCAAAATCAATGGGTCACACTCTGCTTCTTGGCTATGGAGCCAGTCCTACTGAAGTACACAATGCTAATTTGTCTGAATATTGATAATATGTTGGGAGAAGTCATCCCCTCTCACTCCCCTACCTCAGTGGACCTATTGATCTTTTTGTTGTGTTTCTGTAATTTATAGAACTTGGTTTGATGGTTAAAGAAAATTATCTATTGAGCCAGCTAATTTTCAGTGTATGTTTGTAATACTATGAGGGAGCGTAAGCAATGTAAAGCTACAGCGTTTCTCAGTTGTGTGTGGTGGGACATGGCATGAGTCCTGTAGCTACCCAATTTTAATAATTTTAGAAGTATTTGGCTGAGTCACAGTTCCTGAAAACAAACAATATTGAAATTTTATTAAAGAACTCCAGTGATCCTTGCTGTTGTCATATTTGGAACACTGTGTTCTGGTAAAATGCAGATCATTGTTGTTGCAGCTTTCCCCAGGATGGGACCAGAACGGATGGCTCACTGGTTTAAGGTGGCAACTCAGTCTGTAACTAGAAGTTTTTGCTTGATTTCTGGGGGACAGTACTTTTCCTAAAGACCTCACTTTTGCAGTTGCCTTCCAGAGTAACTTGATGATTTTCTCTGTGACAGGTGGGTTGGGAAACGGTGATGTATCCTCCTGCAAACTTCTGGTGTGGAATACTGGTATGCTGGAAACTGGTACACCATCCTTGTTTTGGGACAGGATGAGGAGCTTTGTGCTGTTGAAGTAAAGGAGGATTCAAATGTAGAGCATGAGACTGCTTTGAGGTAATTGTGAGGCTTCCAGAGGTGCTGCAGGGGTAAAAGTACTTGGCTGCACAGTGCTGTCCTGGCCCCCTGCTCTTCACATTGACATATTGCCTCCTGGGGGCAGCCCTGCTGGAGGAAAGACGTGTGAGATGCATTAGTAGGGTTGATCTCACAGCATTCACTGAACAGTCTGAACCAGGGCTGATGATTCAACAAATGATGCCAGGACGGTTTTTTGATTATTCTGTTAATTGTGCGGATGGAAGGTATGTAATGGAACAAATACACCCCACAAACCTTATTAAAAGAGCTTTAGGGTGGTGGTGGTGAGCATTTGGAAAACACCTGGGGAACTGCACTGACTATGTACCTTCAAGTTTGCCTTTTTTCAGATGCTCTGTGAGGCAGTGTCCAACTTTGTGGTTTTTCTCCTGAAAAATTTTTTCCTTGGGCAGGCTCTGATTCAGCAAGGCATTATGCTGTCAGTTAGACATCAGTGTATGCATGTGTCTCTTGAAGAGGGACACAAACATCCTGGTGACACTCAGCCTGCTTATACAGGGTCTGTGATGGAGAACGGGGGAATAAGGGCTGTTTCCTCATTTATTTACATGGGCTGTCTGTGCACATATACACACATACTCTTCTATTCCTCCATCAAATATTGAAAAAAACCTTTCTTAATCCTTCGTCCAGCCTAGACTGGAGGCATCTCCTAAGAGTTACCAGGAAGACTTGATCAGTTACATGGGAACTGGTTTTGATGGTGGTTTTACTCATCACTTTGCCACGATGAGCACTCTTCACAATGGGTGAAGTAACAAAAACATATGCCACAGCTAACCTTCAATAGGATCATTTATTTAAAAAAACTCAAAACAACAAAACACATCCCAGCACTATTCTAGCCAATGTTTCAATCACATATGAGGCAGGAGGACTGAACACTCTTTCTTACTGCCTTTTTTCTTTCAACTTACAACAAAAGCATAAATGGCAAGCAGCAAATTATAAACTGAAGCTGTGTATCCAAACAAACAAGAGAAAAGCATCTCAAGGAAGCCATAGGTTTGAAATCTGAATTTTCTAAATCATAAATAATGTATTTCATCTGGCTTTTCTGATCAGGGGTTTCAGCTCTAGAGGGCATGCTGGGCAGAGCTGATGGGCAGAACTGAAAAGATTAGACACGTAAATGACAAGAGCTGCAAAGAGGATTTCATCTTTTCTGGAAGGCAGGGGGAATCCTTCATCAGATGTGTAAAATTTCTTTAATAACTAGGCCTGGCAGGGAAATGCATGGAGTTCCAGCAGTGATAATTGGTGCTTCAAGTCTCTAGAATAGCCAGTGAACCAAAAGATTCGTGTTTACCTAATTCCTTCAGGACTTGAACACGTGACTGTCACTGCATTCATGCCAAAAAAGGGCAAATACAGAGAAAAAAACCCCCCAAATTAAAACAATACAAGGGCTGGGTTTTGTCTATAATTATTTTGTTTTTCATGATTTAGGGACTGCTTTCTACAGATCATTTTTAGTGCTAAATCTGTCCAGCCCAATGTCCCACTGCAGGCAGGGATCAGCCTTGGATCCTCCTGGATAATCCCCAGAAGCTGGTGTTTAGCCCAAACTCCTGTTCTTTCTTCCACTACATTAGCCCAAAATGCATGGAAGCATGTATTTACCTCCTGCATCCGCCACACCCAGAGTCAACCAGTTGAACTGGTATCTGTAGATCTGTAGGGCTTTGAATTTCTCACTCGACGCTTGTGTTGGATTTTTATATGCAAACCTTTGGCAGAATTAGTCAAGATGGGCAGACCTGCCCTCCGAGGGAGGCTCTGCTCTCTGGATGCTGCAGTTGAACATTAGGAAATAGCCCCCCACCATCCCAGGTTGGGCTACCACCTCTGTTCCTGGGGGTGCAGGCGAGGAGTGACTCCCTGAGAGTAAAGCTGTGTTCCTCTGTGCTTGGGTGATTTAGGAGGTGATGTGTTGCTTGTCACGAGCTGTTTTCACCTGAGCACTTGTTTTACTGGAATGCGTAAATCCCAAATTGTGCCTATTTTCTATGTTTCTTTGGCTGTGGCTACTGGTTTTATTGCTGTCCCCTTGGATGAAAGCTGTCTGGGAGCCTCTTGCCTCCGTAGCCCTATCCCTGGGAGGAGACTGCTGGAAGAAGTCACGTTGAGGGAGCCTCAAGCTGACCATGCTGCAGCCTGGGCACAAGGTACAACCACCCTTCCTCTCCACTCTGCCAAAATATGCTCCAGGAGGCCTCAACACGAAGGTTCACACTCCAGCCCTAAGAAGCTGTAGCAGAAGTAATTATCCACTCTCTTTCCTGCTGGGCATGGGGACCCTTAGAAAGAGCCATCAGTGAGAAAATGTGTGAGCTCCTGTGAGGAGCAAGAGGGTGCTCCTGAAGGGGATCCAGGCTGAGCCGAGGTTGGGATATTAATCAGGGTATGAATCGGGAGTAGTCTGACCTGGAAGGGAGCAGGAGCCCCTGCAGACAGACACTGTGAGAAGCTGGTTTGCTGTGCTCAGGGTGGACTAGACCTCAGATTTAAAGGCAATTTAGAGCTCCATTGACTTGTAAGGTAAACGGGTGATGTGAGTTTGCTTCATTCCTCCCGTGGCTCAGGGACAGTGAGCCGGTGCAGGGGAAATCCGAGCTGCCTTCACCCAAGCAGAGTCTTTATGCAGAGTGTGAAGGTGAGCCAGGCCTTTGCAGTGCCTAAGGAAAATACCCTTCTTCAAATGCATCAGGGAGGCAAAGTCTCGGTGGTAGGGCCAGAAAGCCTGGGTTGGGATGGCTCAAGAGGGAAATGGTATTTTTGTTGCCAGAGAGTGTTTTCTCCAGACTTAAATAAAATGGTTAAGAGTAGGAAGGTGAGGGGAAAATTTGAAGATACTTTGGAAAAGCTTTACGTTGTACTCTACCTGATGCTTCCCTCACTTTGGAGTTGGAAGAACTTGTCATCTTTCCTTCTGGTGGTGTCACTGTATTTATTTTTTTCTTTCGTGGGGCAAACAGAAGTAAACCTCAGCAGTGTCTACAAAAGTCCCAGGCTGCCTAATCAATAGTACCTCTGCTCTCCTAAAATCATGAGTAGCTTGGTTTTTAAAAAGTGGCATGTTTAAAAGCCAGGCAGTCCTGCATTTCTTGCACAAGGAGTGTGAGCAGCTCGTGGTCATACTTAATTAGACTGCTTCTGGTGAGCCAGCTTGCAAGATTCCATTGTCAACTGTTCTTCTGCACCAGAGATTTTGCCGCCAAATTATTTTACGTGGCAGATTAACGTGGATTTGTGCACTGGAGGCCCTGGATCTGTGCAACACTGTGTAAGAGTTGCTTTTGTCACTTGTGGAGAGTTGTGTTTTAGCTCATTTATCTTCATAATGAGTTCTGTTTCACACTTCCTCAGAGAAGCACAAATGTAGAAATGAATACCATTAGGGAAAGAGGAGGATCTGGAGGCTGAAGTCTCAGAGAAATAGGGTTTTCACCTCTGGCAGCACATGGAAGGCTTTCAGTTTAATACCTAGCAAGCAGCTGATGTCCTTGCTACCAAGGAGGAGATGCATCTTGTCCTTCTTTTGCTCTTTCACACAATACCAGATGTCCATTGCTAGCCTGTGAAACATGGCCAGGGTAGGTCTGTTCTTCACAAAAGCTCATCTGTTGTGTGAACAGTGCCTGAGCTGGGGACCTGAAAGAGATGGAGTCGTCCCTCCATTACAGGCTCAGTTTTGCAGTTTAAAGCAATGGTGGGCACTGTCCTTTTTGCTTTTTTCCCTTTTCTTACAGCATTTCAGAATCCCAAGTCTGAAAAAGGAGGATTCCTCTGTGTAAGGTGTGTTGGCCTGTGCCCCCAGAAAGTGCTGTGAATCAAAAGGCTTGAGCTTTTTTGTGACATCAGACAGATTGCTGCTGAGCATCTCCAGAGGACAGCTGCTGTTCCTGGTTTTCAGGGAAACTTTGTTGTGGGAGAGAGTGGCGGGAAGGGCTGGAATAAGCCCCATGTTTACTCTTGGTACACGCTCTCCTTTTGCCCTTCCCAAGCTGCAGCAGAAGCTTGGAGGAAGACAGGGACTACCAGGACAAGGCTTTGCAGAGAGCTGGCCACAGCCACCAGCTGTTCCCTCAGAGGTGCCTCCTTGGGAGGACGCTTGGATTGGAGCTGCCATGTGGCTGTGGGAAACGCTTCTGCCAGCACTGGCTCTGAGATGGGTTTCCAGGAAACCTGGATTATGATTCCGCTTTTATTGCGCTCTTTGAGGCGTTCATTGATCTATTTATTTTTATGGCACGAGACTCCTGTTGCGTTGTCTCATCTGGGCCGTATTGCAGGTGTTGGTCCTGATGCCTGATGGGGCAGATTTTTGTTCGGGGGACTGATCCCTTCCTATCAAGGTCTTGCTTACAACCCGTTAGTCCCATAGTTAGACTTAAGGCTTTCCAAGGTAGGACTTGGTTTGTGTATTTGTATGTTAGAACAGGGTGTACGTGACACAGAAGAGCCATGATCTTCCATTGAGTGTGTAGCTATTCCTGCAATGGAAATAACAGTTCCCCTTCTCCTCTTGCATGAGCAAAGACATGCAAAAGTTATGCAGGGGTGGCCTCTCTGTGCAAAGTAGGACATGAGTGTCCTGGAGATCCTTGGGTGTAGGAGGATGGGTGTTTGCTCTTCTCTGTGTAAGCACTTTGGCCAGGCTGCTTTTTCTTATGCTTTTTGTAGTCTTCCACGCAGCAACATGGAGGAGGGGAAAAAAAAATTATGCTTTAAAAGCACAGAACCATGAATGTAAGTCAGAGCACTGATACCCTCTGTATCTCAAACTGAGTAGCTGCAAGCTGAGGCTTCTGGTTTGGTGTTTTGTTTTTTTTTTTTTTGGAAAACCAAAATAGCACATTGTAAGTGTAGGGATACTATATATTCTGAAAGATTTTCCAGGGTTTAAGTGCAGCTATTAGCTGCCTCCTTTTAAATGAGCCATTTCAGAGTGGTAATCTCTCCCTATCAGATCATGATTTTGAGCAATTGGTATCTCTGATATTAGCTTTAACCTTTCCTGTGTAAGCTCATTAAGATGGAGAAAACATACACAGGGGAGACCACACAGAGCTCATCTTTCAGTGAGCAGTCCTTCCTCTTTAGCAAGGGAAACCACTTAAAAAACAGTCAATAGAATGGTGTGTTTTTTTCCAGGAGAGCACCATGGAATAAATGAGATTGTGGATTCATGAAAAATCTTGTTACCAATCAGCTCCCATGCTTCGGTCCTGGTTGTTGATCCCTCAGCAAAACCTGGGGGAGCAGAGCAGGTGAGGGAGAACACAGTAAGGAGGAGCAAGGTGCTTATTGGTGCTGCTGAAAGGATGATTTTTCAGAAAAAACATACGGGGCTTTTGTTTCCTTTGTGCCGTGATCCCTGCAGCAGATCCACTGTTGCTGTTTACATTTCACCCTAATCTGTACAATGTTGATCTAGATGTTTAATGAGTGGATTGGTGTGAAATCAGGCTTTAGGCTCTCAGGCAGTGGCTTAGTAAATACAATAAGCAGCCGCTCTTCTAGCCTGGAGGAGTTGTTATGAATTTTTTATCACTTATTTTTATCACATACCATTCTGACAACATTTGGATTTGTAGAAAAAAAATAACCCCAACCCCTCACTTTCCCAAGAAATCTCCATTTCAAATATTTACACAGTGCAACAAAACTACTACCTAATTGTTGGCAAGTAAGCCCTTCATGTGATTATGACAGTGGGAGAGACAGACACTTGAAAAAATCATTCTGATTTTTACTCTGACAGGCAGATAGAGAGAGACCTGATGTGAGAGGATGTCAGGGAGTCTTGGGGACAGGCATAACCTGCTGAAGGTCCACATCAGTCTTTAACTCTTTCTGTCAGCTGAAGGCTGGATTTTGGGCAGTGGTGTTTTTGCCAAACCCGTTCTTTAACCATGCTCAAAATGCCTCCTGGAGCAGCAGATGGACTGGCTCCGTGCAACTGCCCCACTAATACTCGTTCAAAACTGTTGTCTTGCTCTTAGTCTCTTCTAAAGACTAAAAACCCACCAGAAGACTGAAAATTAAAAGCTCAGGAGGTGAAGCCTTTTTAGTAGGAAAGCTGAGGGAAGTGGAGGCAGCCCAGCTCTCCAACTTTTATGATGCTATTACTTGCACTACAGGGACACATAGTGCTGAGGGCTGTGCAAATATAGCCTCGGAGCACGTGAGTGCTCTGTAAATAGAAGGGGAAGGCAGAGCAGGGAGAAAGGGGTGCCCTGGCTCCCCAGAGCAGCACAGCAGGGGACACGGAGACCCTGTGCTGGCACATGTGCGAAGGGGCTGGGGGGCTGCCCTGCTAGTGGCCACCAGCTTGCAACCCTTCCCTGGGGCCCTGCCCTGTCTCATGGGATGTTGGTGAGGCTTAGAAGGCTCCAGGTGTACTCACATGTGTCAGGCTGCTGTGGTCCTGTTGTGCTTTTGTCAAAAGTGGGTGTAAAATGCTGAAAATGCCCTTTGCATGGGCATGAACACCTGCCCAAAGGAATGAAGCAGCGAGGGGACAGGACTCCAAAACACCTGCACCCAGGTGTAAAAGCAAAGCCTCCTTATTCTGTGCTGCTTGATGCTGGTGGGCAGGAGCTGTGGGGCTGGAGTTGCAGTGTCTGCTGCAGCACACACAGACTGGAGAGATGGTGACTCCCTATTAAAAATAGGTAATGGGCCGTGACGTCCACTAAATGAGGTCTTGTGATAGTCACAACAAATGCAGTGTTTCAGGCAGATGAACATAATTCTGTCAGTGGGATTAAAAGGAAATGCTGCAAAATTACACAGATGGTTTTCAAGAAGTCATAAAAAGTTAATTGAAATGGGTTTTTTTTGTTGTTTTTTTGTTTTTTATTAGTTGTGTGCCATGTTGCCACAGAACACTGGATGTGTGGATTAAAAGGATTTTTAGGGAGGTTAGGTTAAGTGGGAAAGGATTTGATGGGACCTGCTTACAAAGAGCTCAGGGGAGGTTTCTTCTTGTGCTCTCCTGCAGCTTTGCATCTGCCCAAAAGGAGGATGCTCCTGCTCATTCCTCCTAGCAAGGCTACCTGAGGGGGAGAGGCAGGAGCACTCCATGCCGCTGCACTCAGAGATGGGGCAGGCAGGGCTGCTGGAGTGCTCGGGCACTGAGAGAACCTTCTCTCTTCAAGAAAAGAATCCATTTTAAATTGTTCTTTGTTGATTCTTTTCAGGGCAATGCCATTTTGCTTGTGCTGAGGAGCTGGCCAAGCACACAGCCTGCCCTAGCAGCTTGTGCACAAAGTGACAGTGTCCAGTTTGCCCAGCCGTCTGACTATGAAAAATTAGAGCAGTCCGAGGAACCCTTGGATGCATATGGGCTTTCTCATCCGAGTACTGCAGCCCTTCCAATTGGGCTGCAGGCCTTGGCTTTCAGCCTTCACAGCCAGTTTGGTTCCTTGAAAATTCAGTGTGTGTCACAGATTACAACAGAGCTATGACTTCTATTGCGAGGGGTTTCTTCCTACCTGCTGCTTCTTGCAGAGCTGGAATCTGAAAGCTTGTGGATGGGTTTCTTCTTCATTGCAGACCTGAGCCCTGATGATGGTTGGAGCCTGTCAGTAGTATTCACATATTTGGCAGCTTAACAAGTCAAGAGTGACTTTGGTATTATGGTAGATAAATGCACAAAATACAATTTATCACCTGTTTTAAAAATAGCAATGAAGTACCCTGAGTTGTGGGATCCTTGTGCAGGAGGAGATGATCTCCATTCCGAACACATCGTGGATTAGTTGGAAGTTGAACCAGAGGCACAGAGTCAGGGCAATTTGGCTAATCCTAGGGGCAAATTCTGCCTGCAATATTTGGGTGTCTCATGCCTGGGTGGAGGTTTTGGATTTTGGATGCCCTGCAGATGCTCACGTGGTGGTCAGTGACCCGTAGCTGTGCTGAGGGGACAGGACAGTTTGTGTGGAGGCTGCCAGCGTCCCACGGACTGCCTTGCCATGCCCTGGCCACCCTGCATGTGTGGTTCAGGGGGTCGGTGCCCCTGAGACATGTGACAACTTTGTGTTCCACCCCTGTGCTGTGCCAACACCTTTCCAGCTGCCAAAGCACAGCACTCTGAGGGCTGCTATGGGAAAAATTAACTCCAGCTCAGCCAGGCCCAATCCACTCCACTACTGACACTGTGAGAGCAGTTAAAAGGATGTCTAGGAGAGCAACAGCATGGGGACAAACTATGTACAGTGAGGGTTAGATGAAGGGAAGTGCCAAAAATTATCAACTACACTTGCCAAGCGGCAAAACTGAGCCATGGAAATATACAGTCTGTGCTGGCACCTCCCAGGTGGGGAGGCACTACAGCGATGTTCTTCCTCTCCCAGCACCAGCCAGGCACTGCTCCCGTGGGTTTCGGCACAGACACCTCAAGTGTTCATGGGCTAGGGTAGTTCAGACCTGCAGCGTGGTGCAGATGAGACCTGTGGGCCAGCGATCAGCCAGCACCTGCGTCTCAGCCAGAGGTAAAGGTGCAAATAGAGACCCAACCCATGTGTCTGAGCAGGTTGGCAGAGGTGGGCAGCCTCCCTCTGAGCCTCTTTGTAAATGTCAACATCTGAGCCAGAGCAGAAATACCGTTTCTGTAGAGATGTTACCAGGGAGGACAGGCTCTGTCTCCATTCGGGCAGGCGGTAAAGACCTCTGCCAGAGTGCTCCCGTGGTCATCAGTGCCATGGGAAAGTTTAGTCCCATCAAGGAAACATCTCCCTCTGCAGAGTCGCCTCTTTATTCAGTGTTTCATGGTGACCTCATGTGTGGTGTTTTTATCCACTCTGTGAATTCTTGTGTCGTATTTAAAGCTTACTTCGTGGGCAGCGATTTTTGGCTCTAAAGACCTGGGTGGAGAAATGTGTTTCAAAGATTTCCAAAGTGTTGCAGTGTTTGATACAGTGTTGGAGAGTTAATTTCTCCTTCTAATGCTCACCTGCCATTGCTTTGCCTGTTGTACAGTTGTGGGATGCAGAGATTTGCATGGGATTTGTTTGACCCTGCCATGTGATGAGCAGGATCAGGTTTTAGTGGTTTTATCAGCCTGTCAGCATGCATAATTTTCTCTCAGGGGAAATAAGTGATCCGCTTGCCTTCCCTGCTTATTTCACATTTGACTTGATGCTCCCACTGTGGCAAAGATACCCTGAATTCTTTTAATCGTGTTCCTTTGGAGGCAGGTATAAAAGAGTGTGTTCTCTGAAGACATTTCCTCTGCCTGTGGGCTAACTGGGGCCAGTGGTGATTTGAAGTAAGCATCCTTGTAAATGAGCCCCTGACCAGGTTTTGCATTTCTGTGCCCCTAGTCTATCCTTACACTTTGGGGATTTTGATCATCGAGATCAAGTCTGAGTTACCAGATCTCAGTCACAGGTGTGCTTAAAGCAACTCCTTTTATTTCTCTAAAGCAAACTGTCCTAACTATAAGCAGATAAGGAGGATTAACACTAGTTAGTAATTTGTCTCTTGCTCTTTAATATGCTTGTAGACCCATGGGGACACACACTGCATCCAGTGCTTCAGAGGAGGCAAAGAGCTGGACAAACAAGGCAGCTGGAGGGCTGAAGTGGGCTTTAGGCAAGAAATAAATCCTTGCCTGTTGGTCAGGTACTCATTCAGGTTTCCTTCTGTCTTGGTAGCTTCAAAATCTTCTGTTCCAGCTGCCCTACAGCAGTTCTGCAGACAACTATTGAAATCTACAGCCAAACAGGAGGCAGAACTGCACTGCTTTGTCAGAAATTTGTCCTTGAATGTTTCCTGCATCTGTGATGTTCCTGGGGGATGAGTTTCAGGTTTCCTTTTTGTTGTTTGTCAAATTTGCTTTATATGAACTGCTTTGAAACTGAAATGGAAGATGTGGCCTTGTCAGGCACCTTGCCTTGTGATTTGTGCTTGTTCCAACCTCAGTCAGTAAGGGAAAACAATAGCGTGAAAACACCGCACCTGAGTTAAAGCGTATGAAAATGTGGGATTGAACCGTGTCTGCTGTAAAGTGACATCCTGCCGCATGCTGGGACTCGCAAGGCCACTGGAGAGTTTCTCAGATGTTGCCTTGTGCAACCCTTTGAAGGCAGAACATGATGCAGGAAAAGTGTTCTCACCAGAAATCTTGGGAACTTGACTGAATAAAACGTTTAATCAAGACTGAAGAGGACTTCAGTGCTCTGAAACACTTGTGTAGTGCTTGGGTGAGTAGGGATAGACTGAAAGAAAGAACGCCTAAGGTTTTTTCCTCCTTGCACGCAGGCACTGGCAAAATCAATAGTTTCATCTTTGCAGTAATTCAGGTGACAGTCTGCATAGTCACAATCAAAACGCTTCACGTGAAAAACTGCCACTGTTAATAGGAGCTTTTTAAACAGAGCAATTGGCAGCTACCTGCTTGGCTTAAATGAATTTATTAGAATAAATTAGCAATTTTTCTTTGTTTCCTCTACTATCGTGTTACAGGTTTACACACAACCTCCTACGCGTTTCTGTGTATTTAAGTTGCATAATATGGGTGTAAAGAATCTGCCTCGATTCCCAGCAACTTGAGCAATTAGTTGCAATTTACTGGCAAAGAGAAGGCAACTTTACTGTTTTCCTAGTGAGAATTTAGTTTACTGCCCTGCGTAATGGCACACAGAAGGTCCATCCCTCGGAAGCGATGACTGTCTGGAGACTCCTCATCACTCGGACATCCACTGGTGCTGCCAATCCACTGTGCTTTAGTTGTGTGAGAACCCTGCAGTGAGTCAAACCAAGGCATCCATGGAGCCTTGCTGCCTTTCTCCAAATACCTGCAGAAGGATTTCTGCACCAGGCTGGACAGAATGCATTGGGTTACCCATAACAAAGGCAAATTTTGTGCTGGCCATGTCTTGCTGCTGCTGCTGCTGGGAAGGGATGTGAACTGGTGGGTTTTTGCAGTGCGCTCTACCAGGTGCAAGAAGCAATTGATTAATTTAGGAGAAGAATTTAGAATATCTTAATTTAGGAGAAGACCCTGCTTTTGTTTACAGTTTTCCTTCCCCTTTACAAATCTTGGTGTTTTTTGGGTTAGTTTCTTTTTTTTCTTGATGCACTTAAACTTTACTGTTCTCTTTTCAAACAATTATAGTATTTTCTGCTTTTCACCATAGAGCCATGGCCTCTTGCATAGCAGTGGCTGAGCTGCGAGAATGCTTGAACAGTTGCCAGGAAAGTTCAGCAACGTTCAAAAGCAGCACAGAAGAAATGATTATGAATTCTGGGTGCTTCATTCCACTGTTTTCAGCACTGCTTGATCCTGTTGTTCTGCCATGTTTTTTGGGACGACCTTGTTCTAGCTAAGATATAATGGGTGCTAGAGACCCCGGGAGACTGCAAATGGAACCTTAAACAGCTCAGATGGGCTAATGTGTGTTGAAGGAAGAATAGCCAACCAACAGTAATTATCATGAAACAGCAATTAAGTTGTCTTGATTCACTGTTGTGGGCCAGTGCTTTTTCAGATGTCAGAACAGGATCTGGGCAGCTACAACCTCAGGTTGTATCACTGTGATAATTTTTCCTCCCTTTGTGCTGTCAACTTTCATTTCAGGCTGTGTCATGTTCAGATGGGCAGGATGCCTCATGAAAATCCCTGTCCACGTGCCTTGTTAGTCTCCTTCACAGCTTGTGATTTTTTTGATGGCATCTTGTTAATCCACCCTGTAGCACAAGATGTCATTTGGTCACTCGAGCACCCTTCTCTGGTGCTTTCATGGGCAATCCACTGCTGTGAGCATTCTGGGCTTCACCTGCATCACTGGACAATACATCTAGCTGTTTGCCTGTTTGGTTCCCCATCACAGTTGATATTTTTGGGCTGTACAACTTACTGCTACATTTTATGCTGCAGGTGATGAAGCCCTCCACAGGATGTGGCTGGCTCTGATGGAGCAGCTTTGGGGACACTATACTTGCCCTAACTAATGTTACTATAGGGAATGTTCTTTTTGGTGCTTCACCCCTTGAAACTATGATTGCTTCTCCTAAAACAAATAGAGGTTCTCCCTGCACTGGAGAATGTGTATCAATTACAGCTAATGGTGGGCAATTAGTCTGAATCCAGCAGAAGCTCTGCTGTCACAAATTGCAGCTTAACTTTTATTCCTCTGGTTCCGCTGTCACAGCTATAACTGGGTCAAACACTTCAGCAAGGGATGCACTTCCATTCCCCACATTCCCCTCAGCAAAGCCTGCACGCCACCAGAGGGGACCTCCATTCCCCACATCCCCCTCAGCAAAGCCTCTGTGCCATGAGAGGGACCTCCATTCCCCACATCCCGCTTGGCAAAGCCTCTGTGCCACCAGAGGGACCTCCATTCCCCACATCCCACTTGGCAAAGCCTCCGTGCCATGAGAGGGACCTCCATTCCCCACATCCCACTTGGCAAAGCCTCCGTGCCACGTCCAACACACCAGAGAGCAGCTGGTGGCTGCCAAGCCCAGACAGGGCTGGGACTGCGCGTGGCACTGACCAGACGTACCCAGTGTGAATTGGTTTTATGACAGCCTGAGAAGCAGGAGGGAGAAGATGTAGCACCTGGTCCAGTATTTTTTATCTTCTCTTCTCATTGTGCGAGATGGCCCTGACAAATGTGGAGAGGATACCTGCCTTGTTTTACGGCTGTGTTTCTGTGTAATTAGAGCCATCCCTGTTCTGAAAAATTCATGGGTTTATACAGGCTAAGTGGGAGAAAAGTACAAATTGTTTCCATTTTTCCTGATGGGGGAACTGTGAGACAGAGCAGTGTTTGACCTGCCCACATCACATTGCTGACAT
Source organism: Dryoscopus gambensis (assembly GCA_013389985.1). Taxonomy (NCBI): domain Eukaryota; kingdom Metazoa; phylum Chordata; class Aves; order Passeriformes; family Malaconotidae; genus Dryoscopus; species Dryoscopus gambensis. Next base: position 114,705 of record WEIT01019915.1, on the reverse strand, counting down.
TTGGCACAGCTGAGTGTTTTGAGCACAGATTTCTTGAATGTCAGGCCAGTGCCCTATAAACACAGGTTGCCTTTTGTTGTTTGCTGGGCACGACTGTGTGGGAGAAGCAATAAAGCCACTCTGTAGGCAGGGCACTGAGGAATGCTGCTCAATTTGCATATGAAAACATTTATCCTAATACTCAGAGCTAACATAGCTACCAGTGAGGGGTTTCCATGGGCCCGAAGTCTGGCAGAAAGAGGGTCACACCACCCTCTTCAAATGAACTGCTTTAATTTTAATTAAGTCCACTACCTCCTGGGAAGTTGCAAGCTCCCAAATTTCTTAATTGCCTACTGTGCAACTGAAGCTCAATTGTAATGTAGGGCTTGGAGATTTTCCCTTTCCTTCCTAATCGTAAACAGCAGCAGCAGCAAGGAGTGTGTAGAGCAGTTGCACTGGCAGTGATGGATGAGCCAGCCCAGGGAGACAGAAATAACATGGCAGATTGGCTGTGGTTTTTAGCTGTCTAGGAACGAGGCAGAGGGGGTCTGCCCGCACACCATCTGGATGAGGCAGTGAGAGGTGCTGAGCTTCGTGTGAGCAGAGGAAGAGGAGGGTGCTTTTCACTCGTCGGAGATCAAAGCTGACACTTGGATGTGTTCAGGGTGCCATCTACCCTGTCTAAATATTTATTTCTTGTGCTGTGCTCAGTCTAATGCAATCAGACTACAGTGTGGAGGGCTGCCATATCCTTTTAGATCTGAATTTGTCTTGCAGCAACAGGCTCTGCTGCCCCCAAACCATGCGTGCATATTGCAGGCAAGGAGGAAGGTTGGAGCACCAGTTTGCATTCCAGCATCTCGACTTGCCTCGCTTCCTGCTGTCAATTTACATCCGACAGCACTTGCTCCATGCACTACCTTAGGCTTTGTCACTTAAGAGAGTTAGTGTGAGCTCGATTCCCTTTTCATTAGGAGGAAGATAAACGAGCCAGCATTATCTCTTGAAATATAAAAATGTAAATAGACTTCTCCTGGTATTAGTTGGTTTTACTATTTCCACTGAACATTGAACAATAATGCACTCTGCATGTTTTCCAGCTACTCCCCCCCATTGAAGAGCAGTGTGCTGTAACAATGCCAGTCTGAGAACCTCTCTGCTGAGCAGAAACATGTTCAATTTGAGCGTGCTAACCCTAAATTAAATTATCCATTGTGTGTGCACACCTCCACCCATGCAGAGTCCTATGAGGTGGGCTGGCTTAGGAGAAGTTTGGTTGTTTTTTTTAAATCACTTGAGTCTCTTGGACCTGAGGGAGATAAGGAGTTGAATTTGTTGAGCGTAACACACCCACTGGTGCCTGTTATCATCAGTCCTACAGTACCTGTGGCCTTGGTCTGCCGTGCTCTCTGTAACAGACTTGCACAGCACTTGTACACTGGTTGCATAAACACACATTGAATAAAGAGGGTGTACAGTGTTTTACTTGAAAGAATGCTTATTCTGCTAATCTCAAGCATGATTGTGATAGTTTCAGTTGGTTCTTTGTTCTTGCAGACTTTTTAAAAATTTTTTTAATAGAATGGTTAACTTGGACTCACCACCCTGTTGTGTCTGTAGTTCAGACTAAAACTGTTTCAAATCGATAACATGCAGAACAATTTTTCAAGCTTCTCAGCGTGGAAGAGTTAAATCATTAAAGGCTGTTCCTGTAGCTCTGTATGTTACTGCAGCATGTGGAGGGGAGAAATTGAAATACAGTTAAGGAGTGGCTTGACCCCCATGCAAGGAGTTCACTGTTAAGTATACTGATTTTTTTGTATAAGTAAAATTTACCTCATTTTGGCTTTGTAACCCATCCTTCGATCTGTTGTAGGCATTTAATTTAATAAATTTAAAGCAACAATGATGGATAAGAGATACTCCCCAGTTCAATAAAGGAATTACAGGAGTAATCCCTGAAAAAATTGGTTTGCGTATGTGCATTTACAAATCAATTTTCATCATCTTGTATAATTTCTGTATGACTACATATGTTCACTGTGGGATTTATAGTATATACTGACTGTGTTGAACATCCTTTTAAGTTGTTCTTACAATTTAGTGCCAGATAAGTAAAAATGCTTGTGATTTACAGGCACCATCGGCTGAATGAGAACTGGTGAGCCCAGCAAAGAGCAGGGGGGGTGTCGACTGTGGACTCGGTGTGTGGTTTGGTAAGGTGTGTGAGTACATGAGTGTTGATAGATGAGGGGTACTGGGTGAAAGATTGTCCCCCTTTCAGCCAACCATTCCCAGGAAATCTTTTTGAGATGCCATGTTGTGTTTTTTTCTCGTCTGAGAGAACATTTTTAAAATAGCAGCATGAAGGTAGGTGCCCTGTGTCAGGCAGGGACAGGCATCTGGAGGGGCTCAGACCCAGAGGCTCATGTGCTGGAGCACAGCAGCAGGACAGGCTTGACAAGCTGTGAGGGGGCCCTGCTTCCTCCCTCTGATGAGAATGAGGGTAAGAGACAGTGGAAGCAATAGGAATACTTAATTAAAAGGTACACTATTGTCCCCTGTGTATATTTGCAACCGTGTATAATGTAATTAACATAACTTTAAAGATGCATGGAAAAATACCTGCTCCTCTGGGGACTTGGTAAGCAACTAAAGGACTTTGTGTGCAATGCCACCTCTTTTCCGAAGTAGCTAAATGGAAAATAGTGTTGAAGCAGAACAGGAAGGCTCATTAGGTTGTATAGCTGCATATATGAAGTGGGTTGTATTTGTCTGAGCTGGGCTGGGGGAGCAGTCTCTATTCCTCTCCCTGTTTTGGAGGGTCAGTTGGCCAGGCCAGGTCCCGCGGTGCCCCAGCAGATCTAGAGTCCCCTGGGTGCCATCCCCATTCCAAGAGAGTCAGAGCAACCCTCTGGCTCCTGCATCCTGCCTTGCCAGTGGCTCTGGGACCACAGGGCGAGACGCTCCAGCTTGTCCAGCTGTCAGAAAATGGCATAGGAAACGTGCTGGATGCTCTCCTGTGTCTTTAGCAGACAAACTAAAACACAGGATGAAAGAGAGGGAATGGGGCTGCACGAGAAGCAAGGGAGACTTGCATGCTGCTGCTGCGTGGGCCTCAGGCTCTCACCGTGGTTTTGACTTTAAGATGTATGGGTGGAACAAGTATAGCACTAATAGACAAGGTCTTCTGTGCTATCTTTGTGGCTGAAAATTTACTTCTTTTTCATAAGTTTATGCAGTTGTTCCATTGCTTAGTTCTTACAGAAGCCCTGACCCCGCCACCCCCCCAGCAAACAAACTTTCATGCTCTTAGGGTTTGTAACTAGAGTCTTATGTACAGTTCCCCAAAAAAGTGTTCTGTTCAAATGCAGGTATTTTACCACTCCAATATCTTTCAATTATCTTTGCTTAGTTTACCCTTCAGAGATTATTTGTAATTCTTCACTTTGTTTACATGAGGAATATTAAAAAAAAGGTGTTATTCCTAGCTCTGAGATCGCCCTGTTTATGAAATCACACCAGTTTGAGACACAATTACTATAAATAATTGCCAAGAATTCTTGCTCTAAAAACAAAACTTTCTAGTTATTGTTGGCAATGCTTTTCACAAATGAAGGTTGGCTATTTAAGACTGAATATTATGTTTTCGTACTCAGTTATCAGGCACTGAGATCATGTACTCCAGTAAGATGTTATCCTTAAGTGGCATTTTATTCAACTAAAGAATGAGAGGAGCAAAGTTCTTGGTCCTTCAGGTGATGGGGACAAAGAATTTGGCAGTCATTTCATCATCATTTCCATCATCCCAGGGAGGTTCTACCATGAACAAAAAAATCCCCACAGCCAGAAAAATTCTGTCCTTTCTGGCAAATAAAAATTTAGAAAATGTGATTCTGTAGCAGGAAACCTTCTTTAGGTTATTTTTCAGCTACACCTGGTGCTGCTGTGGTATGGATGCATTGTCCCTCTGCTGTGTGGTGGGTGACAAACAGGGCCTCCTTGGGCACAAGTGCTGCTGTGCCCCTGTGAAGGATTAACTCTGCTTATCACACGGCAGAGTTGCTTTTGGTTCCTTTAGTTTACTTCTCTTCAAAAGCCTAATCTCATGTACAAATGGACATCTCTTAGATTTTTATCCAAATAAGAAATAAATGGCTAAAGGCAAGCGAAAATTTTTGGGAATTGTTTTGGAAGAAAATTCTCAGGTTATACTGAAAGGCATAGACACATTCTTTTTTCATCAATATAGATAGCAGGGCTGCAGGGAGGGGTGGGGGATAAGAAATGGAAACTGAAAGAAGGGCTTTGCATTAAACCTGCTCCCTTGAGAGACAGGGGGCATAGGAGAATGATGCTACTAATCATTGATAGTGGGGGGGTCTTGCCTGTTAAATCCATCTGGTCAGATAAAAAACTGGCATTAGCTGAGAATTTGAGGGTGAGTCCTTGCTCTTTGCAGCAGTTGGACACAAAGGGCTGTTTCCTCTGATATGATGAAAATTGGCAGGTGCTGGGGGCTCTACTGGGCGCTGCCCTTGCACTGGGAAGCTCAGCAAAGGGCTGGATAATGCTGCACGGTGCTTTTGCATGGGTTTCTGGCAGGCAGTCAGCTGCTTGAAGAGTTCATGGCTTTAATCTCAATAGCGTTTTGTTACTGTTTCCCCCAATGAGTGGTGTATGCTTTTATTTTTAGGTATGGGTGCCCGTAGGGCCATTTTTCCCACCACTCCCTTTCCTCAGGAAAGCCTTTCAGCATGTCAAAACTACCATTAAAACCAGGGTTGACCATTTCCCTTGGAAGGGAATCTGCCCTGAGCTGTTATTGATGAGAGAGACGGTCAGTGGAATTGTAGGATTTTAGGAGGAATGCTGATGAAAATCAAGAGATTGCAAGAAATATTGACTGCCAGAGATGGCTGGGTTGCTTTGCTGCATGCTGGGGAATTTGTCTCCTAGAAAAAGTGGTGAGTTTTGATCCTGCCAGTGCAGGAGCAGTGCTGACATGGTCATTTCATGGTCAGAAAATCTCCTCGCTGTGTAAGGAAAGGTTTGGGTGCTGGAATGATAAAGTTTCTGTAACTTTAAGCAACCATGAAGCAGAATGACTGCTTTTGTATCTTAAATTTATTTCCAAGATAAAACGTATGAGCTCTTTTTTTAACTGTGCAAAATTATTGTGTAAGCTGTGACTTTGCCACACCAAAGCAGCCAGTCTAATACTCAGATGCTGAGTATCTGCAGTTTTCCCTGATTCCAGTTTTATTTCCTTTCAAAATTGATATTGTGATGTTTTGCATTCCTAAAACCCAGAGTCCAGAAATGCTGTGATTTATGGAAATTTCAGCTTTGATAAAAAGAAAATTGCAGAATGTAAACATTAAACATATAAAACAAGTCAAGGAAAACTCTGAATATATATATAAAAATAAAAATATAAAGATATGTATCTTGCATGCATATGTGTATAATAGAAACGATTCTGAGGAAGTCCATTCCATGGTGATGTTGATGTGGTTAAATTAAAAGCATTAAAGATGTCACATTTAAAATGCAGTGTCTTCACATTAGAAAATATATTATCTTGAATGCCTACAGATGTTTCACTGAGTGCAATTCCAGGTCAGAAGTTCTTTTGCTCTCACAAATACAGCAGAGAGATGTAGCGGGATGTCCTTAAAAACATTCCTTTGTGGAGAATAACTAACTGAATTTACTGCAGAGAAAGCATTACTTACTGTCAGAAATATGGCAGAGCTCTAGATGTGTGCTTTTGGTTACTGAGGTAATTGAGAAAATTAAAGGGTAATTCTGTTTGGCATGAAGCGCCTGCTCATGCATTGGGCTGGGAGCCTCATGCAGCCCTCTCGGAATTCCCTGGGAAGGGAGGGAGCTGGGGATCCTACAGGGCTGGACTCCAAATGCATGTTTTCTTCTGTGTTGTTTTCACTGGAGTTGTTCTGTTTGAAACTGGAGAATCAGTTAACAAGTAATTTATTAACTGGACAGTTTCCTCCACTTTTAAAAGCTTGCTCTATGCCTGTGCACGTCTGGCTCCTGCCAGCTCCGAGGCATTTGTGCATCTTAAAACATGTGATTAGCTCCCAGAAGTCAAGGGCATTGCTCACGTGCTTTGGGAGTGTACAGGACTGAGACCCCAAAGAAAACCTGGTCTAAATGAGAAACAAGTACCTGAGGCTGACTCATCTGCCAGCGATCCTGTTGCATTGAGTAGGTGATGAGGCTCTAAAAAGTGGAAGGAAAGAGTCAAACTGGTGTGCTCAAAAGCAGCATTTGATTTGGGATAACTCCCATCTGTGGGATCCCACCTTGGAGCTGCCCTGATCTTACTGTGAACTAAATCTTCAGCCTCGTTAGTGTGTATTATCCTAAGGACTGTGAGTCAGTAGCCATTTCTGGAAATGCTGGCTAAAATAAAAAGAAGATAGGGAAGAAAAAGAAAGAAATGCCAGGAAGAAAGGGGGCAAAAGCTAGCATGAGCAAATTGTTTTAGACAGAGATTGAAGTAAGTGATGGATGGTTTTCCCTATTTTCATATAAGCTGTTCATCAGTGTAATAACATGACTGGTGTGGCATGGCCGTTAGCGGGAGTGGGCTGGCAGGGAGCCACTGGATCTCGCTTGTTTTTTCTTAGGCAGGGTATTGTCAAAGGACACAGTGGCTCCTCGCTGTAAATCTCACTGCTATTTATACTGCACCAGCGTACGTGAGTCCAGGCAGGACTCATCTTTCATGAGGAGTTTTTTATACACTGACCAATAATCCATAGGGTTTGAGCACGGTCTCGTCCCTCTCTAGTCAACATCAAAAGAAGATCCCAGTGTGCTGAATAGGGATTTTTCTCTCTGCTGCTGTGGTTGGGGGTGTAAAGCAGAGCATGGTTCAAAGATGTGCGTTCCTGAAATTGCCTTGTAATGCTTTATTCATATCTTTGATACTGCCTGACAGAAAGCAAATTTATTCATTCTGTTGCCTGGCTATGATAGAGAGCTTAAGTCCTAGAGTAAGATAAGTAGTTTGCAGAGATGCTGTTTAAAGCCTTTACCTGGTTTTGGGCTGCAGGAGAACAGAGATGCCACCAGAAGTGGCCCTTTGGAAATCGCCCATCTCAGGTTCCTGCTCCGGGGAACCCCAGCACCAGAGCGGGCGACTTACCCTGGTTCAACGAGCATCACTGGATGCAGGGATGGGGCCCTTCCTCCTGTTGGAAAATAGGTGTGGGCAGCTGGTTACCTCCTCTCTACTAGCACAGGGAGCTCCAAAGACACGTCGGTGCCCTCTGGCCCTTCTGTGGTCCACAGCTCCACTGGCCACTGCATGGTGTTAGCCTGCACCCCAAGGCTGAAACTGGCCCTTGGCTTATCAGACCTCACTAGGTTTCTGATTGACTCTCTCCACAGGTTTATCAGGATCCCGCTGGTGCAGAGTTTCAGCTGTTCCTTAGGTTGTCACCTGCTATGATTTACAGAGGACACGCTCAGAGTTGGTACCTGTGTTGCTGAGGATGGCTCTGATAATGGTGCAATTTCCTTCTCGTCTTTCACTGCTTGGAGATGGATGTCAGGAGGATGGGCTGCCAAGACTCACCCAGTGCTCCCCATGCCCTCCCTTCCCTAGGGGTGGGGAGAACATCACTCCTTCCCACATGTCAGGAACCTCCCCCAGTCACTAGTTTTTTCAGGTGTTTTTCCAATTTTCAGTTTTACAGTTTGGGGTTTTTTTGTTGAGTAAGTGATGTGACACATACACAGAGGAGATATTACAAGCTGTAAGGTTTTATGGTGTATCAGGAATGGAAGAAAGCAGATCTAGCTGTTGGCAGCAAGTATTAAAAACGAAGCAGGTTTAGAAAGGATTATTTCTGCCTTTTTATTTGGAGAAATAATCTCTATTTAAAAGTTAGTTACTAATATGCCCCATGACTATACATTTATCTCTACCCCTAATAAAGGATTTTATCGTTAATACGCATGAATTTTCACTTATGTTATAATCCAATCAGAGGCAAATCTCCCCCTTTAAATGCAAAGTGTTAAGCAGAACAGGGATTCATGGATAATTTGTTGTTAAGTAAGATGGCTCAAACATAGCAGAGCAAGTTTAATTTTCACTATACTCTCTGGTGCAGCAGAAGTTTCCTTTTGCTGTGTAATTTGTGTTTTTATATATACATCGTGGAGGAGTGGAAAAAACAATACACTGGGCAAACTTGGAGGCTGAGGGTTTGTCAGGTGTGGGGAAGGAACTGATTGAGGGGCAAGAGGTAACAAGACTGCCCAGGGAGAACAGGCAGACCACAGTAGAGCTAGAGACTTGTGGAGAGGAGAGTGCTCTCTTGCCCTTGATTTGGCTTATCTTTCCTTAGGGCTTTTACCCATTAGAAACTAGTACTCAGTTTGCCAGCCTTATTTTTACTTACACTCAGCTGAGTTTTGGTTTTTTTTCAATAAATGCCAAAGGATTCTAAAACTCATGTGTGCAATTTTGGAGTGGTATTTTTTTTCCTCAGTGTGACTCTGTTTCTCCCCAGTGTTACAGTTTTTAGCAAGTCAGTAAAAAAACTACAGGATTCAGTTAATGACACAATAGCCTGAAACTGCTTTCTTTTTTTCTCTGTCATCTGCCACTCTGGCATTTCTGATGTTTGAATCTTGAAGTGCAGCTGCCAGAACAGACAAAGCTTGTGTGCCCACCTAGTTGGGAAGGTGAGGAAAATGCTGGGAGCAGTGTTTGTCCCAAGCAATAATGTGATACTGCTGTTTCTTACGGTTTCTAGTAGTTCAAGCATAGTGTGTGCTCAGGACCCGTGTAATGCTTCCCAGTCTCAATTGTGGCTCTTAAAGTGGTTGACAGAGGAGAGGAATAAATGCCACTCAAAGAAATATCTCCTGTTATTAGGGCCTGACCTACCTGTCCCAGAATTAGGGGAATCCTTGCAGAGCCAGGTTCCAAACTATTCCCTTCTTGCGTTGCCCACTGATCATGGAAGCAGTGCCAGCACGGGGCAGACATGGCAGCAAATCCACTAGCCCTCTCTGGAGCTCAGGAGGTCACAATTTTCCAAAGTGTGGCACTCTGGTGGACTTTAAAACCCTTGGAAGCTGAAGGGAAAAGCCAACTGCTTTGCTTTCAGTCGGCCTAGCGAAGCGCGCAGGGGATCCCTCCACCGCTGCTGCTTTGTTAATGGATTTGTATCTTGTTCCAAGGCAAGGATATCCATCCATCCATCCATCCGTCCATCCATCCATCCATCCATGCCCTTCCATCACACCTCTCACCATGGTCGCTGCCTCTCCTACCACTGCCATTTAATTGGCGTCTCAGAGCTCCATGCTGGGACTCTGCCAGAAAAATTTGAATCTCATTTTGCCATGTCTTTTTCTTGTTATTCCTTGGGCAGAGGCCAACACTGGGGTGTCTGTTCCCCCGGTTTTTGTGGCCTCTTGTGCTAAGCTAGCAGTGTAAAGTCATTTTGGTTTTGTTTATACCTTGGCTTCATCAAGTGGCTGTGCATTGTCACGGACTAGTGACTTGGGTAGGACTGGTGTTGCTCGGGTCTTACAGGACCTGATGCAGTATTGGCTGCTCAGGGTGAATAACTGGGTGTCCCATTTACTACCTGCGTTTAGGGTGTGCATTAGAGCCTCTGATGCCTGAAGAGGGCAAAGGGATGCAAAGCAAACCTTGCCCATAAGCATTTGATTCTTCCTGCAGCTCCTCTCGAGGGTCCTGTGCCTGGAGGAGTTTGGGGGTTGAAGGTCTCCATTCATACAGAATCACTTAGATTACCTTGGGAAGGAAAAGGAAAAATAAATTTCCTGCTAAATCATGAAAGCCTAAAGATGTGCACTGATATGTTCCCAGTGCCACACAAGCTCCGGGCAGGGATTAGAATTAGGGATTTACCAGGTCACCTAACACGTTCCTCCTTTGAAATTGCTTGTGCCACGCTGGTGCCTCTTGGTTTGCAGCATTCAGATGGGCCTTGTGGTGAGGGACAGTGACTTGCCGAGAGGTGAACTGGGCTGAGGTCTGGTGCTGTTTTACACAATGGGGTCAAAATCGCACACGGGGAGAGCATTTAGAAGCAGGTAAAAATAAACCCGCTAAATATTTGGGTAAACCTGTAGCTGCTCAAAATGCTGATGGCTTGATTATTTGCCTTTGTCTAGTTAAATGCTGGTTTTTAAAATCTTTTGCTACCAAATGACTGATCTGAAAGAGGCTTACAGTAAAAAAAAATACATATTTAATTTGGAAAAAATCTTGCAGGGAGGAATGTATTTTTGCTGGTTTGCACAATAAAAGAGCAAACCACTTTTCATTCTTGCCTGATTTCAAAGACAGAAAATTGTCATTTTGCCATGAAAGGCTGTTTTTGCTGACACAATTGGTAGTTTAGCTGTGCTTTGATTTCCTATTCTAAATATGTTGCAAGATTATAGGGTGCATCCCAAGAAATATTCAGCATTTTTTTTTGCTTTTGAATTGCTTAAAAATTAAGATAATGATTATGAACATGGCATAAGTCTGTGCAAGATGTGTTTTGTTTCCCTCTCCTTGACACTCAGTGTGTGCACTCTTGGGATGATATTTTATTACAGGACATCAGTTCCAGGACGATATTTTGAGGATATTAGTAGTGAATTCAAAACAAAATGTAAGTCTGGAGTCTCAACTGGTGTAAGTCAATGTCATTCCACTGAAGTCAGTAAAGCCATGCTAGTTTTTCCCAGATGGAGATGTGCCCTATGGTTATTTTCTCCATCTGTCCATAGCACAGAGCTGGTTTTGCCACCACAGGTAAAATTTACATGCATATGAGGAATAGAAGAGGGGCTCAGTCATTTAAAATTGCAAGGGAACTCGAAAAGCAATTTAAATACTTGCCGCTCCAAGACAGGCAGAGACAGCTAATCATGATTGTTCCTAAGAAATCTTGATATCATCTAATGTATTGATGACTGTGTACTTCCTCAGTGCTCTCCCAGCAATATAGAAGTTTTACCTTGCTATGGAAAACATGACCCATTTCTGCTTCACCTGGGATTTGGTTTGGGTCAGGCTGACCCTCTCAGTAGTCTCCCTCAAATCACCTTTCCAGTGAGCACAGGTTGTGCTGCTCAGCATGGCCACAACCATTTTTTTTTTAATTGAAAAAATGTTGCTGAGGCAGCAGTGACCACTCTCGTCTCCCTCCTCCCCAGCTGTAAGGACCTATGACAGCAAGTGGATGCACTGCACGTTTTTTACTTTCCCAATTTATCAGTGAATCAGGAATAAGAATTATTTTTACAGATGGAAAATGTATTTTTCTTAAATCTTGTTTGTACAAATGATGAATCTTTTTTGGTATTTCCACCATTACCCTTGCAAAGGAAGAAAGACAGGAACATACATCCAGTAAGGGAGGTTGGGAGCCTGAGAAATGCTGTTGGATTATAACAGGAAATCTGGAGTCAAGGTAGAGGTACTGCCCCATTGGAAATACCTCTATTACCATGGCATTAAATTAACCTTGAGGTTTGACAAGTTCATTGCATGCAGCTGTTTACATCGGCTTTTTATGAGAGGTTTTATTCAGGGTGAAATCCATAGTTGTAGTATTTTTACAGGCAAGGAAGCCCTTATGGTGAGAGTTGGGTTTTTTTGCCTACTTATTGATGGCAAATGCTTGCAAAATGTGTTACAGATCGAAAAATCCAAAAATACAGCTTTTGTTTGTATGGAGCCACTATTGCAAATGTCATGTTTGCATATTTTGAAATTAAAAATCAATACACCATTACATATCAAGAAAGAATATTTCACAGCATCTGTTGTAAAAAGGTTATGGATTTCCTCATTAGCAGCTGGCTTGAAATAGAGTGAGAAGGAATGGGGCTGTTGGCAGGGCACTTTGGGAATGTGCTGCTGAGCCCGGCGTTTGGAAAACAAACACCCCTCTGCTTTTGGGAGGTTGGTCACGCTCCGAGTTGGTGCCCTGTATATCCCTTCTCAGGCCAAATCAGAACTGCTGCTTCTTGTTGTACAATATGTATCAGGTAGAGGATTAGTATTTTTTCTTGTAAGTAGCTACTGATGCAAATTTTTCAGGACAGAGCTGGAGGAATGAATCTTAAATCCATTAAAAAAAAAAAGGTAAGGGAGACTGGGAATGAAAATGATAAAACTTAAAGCCTCTTCCTTTTTTTCTTGTCTTTGTTTAACCAGTCAAGGCAACTTAGTCATAAAAACGTATTTTGCTTTATGTAATTTGCTTTCACAGAGCTTCCCTGTGTGTCAGTGGATAGGCTGGTGTGAATCTGAATCCTACCTGCAGCTGTTCAGTGTGGTGGGTGCAAGGGCATGTTTTCATTAAGAACATACAAAAACAGCCCTTTTAGCAAAAGAAAACCAGAAATAACTGCTTGCTGGGGAATGAATTACTCTTCTTGAATCAAAGCCAATGATAATGTATTGAAGTAAGAATTTCCTTGTTGTTACAAGAATAATGGTTTTTGGTGGTCAGCACGTAAGATTTATGCTATGATTCACCTATTCATGTCTTTGATTTTTAGGAACACAAATTTCATACGTGATGTGCCACTAAATACAGATTTGACTAGCCCTGAGTTCCTTGTTGAATGAGCATGTGTGTGACTGTCTGGGACAGAAGCAAACTGTTCTCTTCATTAATCACAGGGGCTCCTTATTGGCCACCAGTTCCAAGTGATCTCATTTTTGTGCATTTCTTTGAAGTCTCTGGAAGGAGCCAATGCATAGAGATATCTGTAGGCTGTGTTGGATTAGGTTAGCTGTTGGACAGATAAGTTTGTCGCGCAGCATCTTCTAGAACTGATCTGGGGTCACGGTCTCACCTATCTTTCTTTCCAACCACTATATATCTTATCAGCCTTCACCGATTTTATAAACTCTTCCAGGTCCAATCTCCTTATTTTTATGTCTGTAGGAGATCATTGCGGAGATGAAATGAGAGAAATGGAAAAGCAATTAAATAAAATACTTGGGTAGTATCTTGGTGCAACACCCAGGCTCGCAGGTTGAGAACTGGTAGGTTTTCATGTCTTTCATTTCTAAAATTATTTGATGAGACTGTAAGAAAATGTAAGAGTTTGAGCAGTTAATGTTCTTCAGGGATGTGGCAGCTCAGACTGGGGTATTTTTGGCTTGTTTGTTGGGTTTGGCCCTCGCTTTCGGTCCATGGTCCTCATGCTATTGAGATGTGCTGGTAGCCAAAGGAGCGGAAGCAGCTACGCTGTCCTTTGGAGATGTGATAGCAGTGAAGCCACATATTTAGTCTGTACCATAACCACTATCCTACCTTTCTGGGGGGCAGGAGAGGAGGACATAAGTGATTATATACCCAACTCAATTATATGCTTCCTTATCAGGCAGTTTCAACCAACAAATCCCTAACCTCAGCTGCCATTAACTTTATGCTTCTGGAAGATTAAAAAGTGTACTAAAAAAACCCCAAACATGAAAGGACAAGCATGCAAATACATTTTTAAAATATACTTTAAAAAAAAAAAAACCCTAAGTGGAAAAGGTGAATTACTGCTTTTGTGCTGGAAGACAGTAAAAAGCACAGTCACGCAAATTGTCAACGCAGAACCGCCTTGCAGTAAGAGAGTTTGGTAAAATGCAAATGACCATTACTCAAAAAGCTGCTGGAAAGATAAAGTGACTGCGTGTGCTTGGATAGATGGTCGCTGGGTAAAGATCTATTGTGCGGTGAGTCGTGTGGCAATAAAAATGGACAGATAAACGCGGGTCAGCAGAGAAGATAAGACAGGCTATATAATGCCGAGCCACCTTCTGAGGGAATATATAAAACCACAAGAGCCTTTGCAACAGATGACATGAAAACTTACAGCACTGGTGTTTTCCACACAACAGCAGCGCAAATCTTTTTTTTATTAACTAAGTTGAACTTTAAAATTATGTTATGACCAAAAATCAATAAAGAGAAACTGATTTAAGTTCATCCAAGTGTGAAGGGGTTTATTACCAGTGCTACATCACTCTAATGATGTACTCTTAAAAATTTGGTTTTGTGATATATTACATCTATTATTGCTAAAAGGATAAAACTGCAAAGCAACAGTGGACATTAATAAATCAATTTAAAGAAAAATGGGCAGGTAGCCAGGGGAAAACGAAATCCAATTTGCAGTTTTTAAACACTGTGCAATTGTAATATATGCAAATGACACCCACGCCAAGGCCCTGGGTTTTCAGTTGCTAATGGGATTCTCTCCTTTTGTTTGTTTGGCCTAGGATAATCCTCCTCGGAAGCTGCACTGTGAGAGTGCACTGATATGTAATATTTCTGCAGCTAATTTTCTCACTTAACCTTCTAGATAGATCCACACTATAAAAACAGCCCATAGGGCTTTGCTGATCAGGTTGCATGAAGCATTTCTCGGAGTTGTTAAAACATAAAACATCTGTCTTCCTGTCTCTGTTTCCATCTTTGTCCTGGTTTTCAAGTGTGTGCCGTGCGGAGAGGTGCTGAAATGGTGCTCTCTTTCTGCTCGTTATTACAAGAGTTAAAGTACAACCTGTGCTGGTCTGGTTTTGAACAGTAGCTAGGAAAAAGTTTTCAAAAACATTCAGAAAAATTTCCTTGTTCTCTCCACCTAATTGTAACCAAAATGGACTAGCAATGGAGTATATTTTTGGCAAAGCAAACTTTGAATTCCTGTTGGGAAGCATTCATTGCCTTGTCCCCTAATGCTGTCTGCTTGCGATTTGTGCTCTTCACAGAAAATTACAAAAGACCCCTCTTTGCCCGTGACCTTTCTTATTCTAATGGCATCTGACAGTGAAAAATGTTAGGATTTTCAAAGGAGCCTGCGAATTTAATTGGACATCCACCTCTTTAAAGCTCCTTCAGCAAGCTAGGCTTATTTATTTTTATTAATATGCTCGCAACTCTAGGAGAGAGCAACACAGCCGAAACCAACCCGCATCCATGATTACAGAGACTTTGTGAGACGCAGAGATTGAAATAAGGTGTCGGTGAATAAATGTGCTTTTGTCAGCCCTGCTCTAGAAACCCTTCAATCATTTTAAAGTCCAGGGGCTTCTTCATTAGGGCACCGATGCAGGGGACAAGTGACACCCTGGCAGTGGCAATGTCAAGCTCCACGTTGATTATTTCCTAACAATCACTGTACGAAACGTGCTTGGATCCAGGAAGGGAGGAGTGAGGTTTCTACTCTGTTTCTACTCTTTTAGAGGAGATGCTTCATCCCGGGTGGGTCAGGTCTGTCCTGCTCTCTGGTGCATGTGCTCACCCCGCAGAGCTGGCAAAGATGAGGAGCTGTGAAAATATATCTGCTGGTTTTGAATGCCCAGGTAGTGAGACATGTCTGTTGGGTATTTGTGTCTTTCTTTGTTATTTGCTGAGTGCTGGCCAATATTGTAAGAGGACTCTGTGAAATTAAATTTTTAAGAGGTTGTTTGTTGCTTTTTTTTAATAGCATGTAGTGCTCAAGGAATGTATATTCAAATTAGTTTCTGTGGTGTCCTCCAACTGCTCCCCCTAAGCTCGGGGAAAGCTGAATAAAACATAGATGCTTTTGGAAATTGTTTTCAGCACCAAATAGGGCTGTGGTCTTTGCTTTCTCTCATGTAATCTCGAGCTTGTTAGCAGCCACTTTAACTTCTTGTTAAATCAGTTTTTAATTTCTTATAAACTTGCACATTACTAATGTAAAGTACGGACTCTGGGAACAGGAAAGTTGAGAGGCTTCTATATCGGGAATTGGCTCGAATGATGATTTCTGATAGCCAGAGGCTCAGGCTACAACAGATCACCTTCAGGAAGCTGGAAGGTAAAGGCAACCCAGCAGTCAGTGGAGACATGGCAAAGCTATTGCAGGAGGATCACTACAGTGATACTTGAGCGCACATCTTTATTAATATTGAAATGTCAATGGTATTTTTAGCCCAGCGTTTATTACCCCTTTGAGCAGGGTGCCTAAATGAATCCAAATGTCTTGATAGATGTCTTTCCATGGTGCCTGCCCCAGAATAGTTGAGAACCAAACAATAATTACAATCACTTCTATACAGGCAGGAGAATCATAATCTTGGATCTTGCAATTTTCTTCTGTCTTTAGCTATCATGTGAGTCTGTCATTCTTGCAAGTTTTAATTTCTGGCATCTGCTTGGCAGGGGTAAATTAGCTTAATTGCTGTTAGATTTTTCAGGAAGTCTTCCAAGCGTTACTCCGGCAGACAAATTGTGTTTGCCTCTCCACAAACAGAAGCAGTGATAGTACGTGTCCCAGAATGTATTACATCCACTTACCAACAATTTCACGGCAACCCTCACAGCCGGAGCACTGACAGAGCTGGCGCTGGAGAGTGGCAGCAAAGTTATCAAGCAGAAAACTTCCCTGTGAGTCGTGATCTCCCATGATTATGGACTCATGGGAGGTGTTTGAATTGATTAAAGTGTGATGACACCACAGGTGATGTAAGTGCTCACTCCCTACTATGTTTTCTATCAAAACTTGTCTGGTGAAACTCTGGACTGCAGCTTGCAGGCAAGGATGAAAGATGAATGTGGATCCAGTCTTTCCCAAACCTTTGGGATTCTGAAGCCTCTCAGGGGCCCACTAGTGAGAACACAGCAAAGAGCACACCGAATGTGTCCTTGTAGGAAGAGGCAAACACCCACCCATCTACAAGAAATTTGAAGCATATATTTATTAAGTTCACACAAGTCAAGCTTTTGTGAGGAGGAATGCTTGTTGCCATTTCAATTCTAATTACTAACATGGGTGGTGGTTTCAAAAAAAGGGATCTGAGTCCCCAAATCCTTGCTGTGGTCTCAGGCATGGGATAATTGAAGGAGTAACACAAAGGGATGTTGCCACATGTAGGATTATTTGTGTGCTGCCATTCTACCTGCTATGGGAGCATTTAGTAAGACAAAGAACGTAAAACTCATGCCTAATCTATTTTTTTTTTAAACACTAAGGGAAAAATAGATCTAAAAGAGCATGAGGAAGTAATTTTATTTAACTTGCAGATTCTGTTTGCCTCTTGTTGTGGCTGGATTGTTTATCCACAAAGGATTAATTTGTTACTCTTTCTAATGATGGAAACCATTTGGTCATGAGTCTATTTAATGAAGTATAATAAAAATAAAACCTGTGTTATTCAGTGGTGTGGACAGGGCTTTAGTATTTTCTCATTTCTCATAATCTAGAGATTCAGCTTCAGGAAAACACAGTTTAGCTGGAGGGAGTAAGACTTCTGCCATCTCACATAAAGCTCAGCCTTTGCATTTCACCTCATTCAGTGCATCCACACTCATATGCTGTGTGGGTTTGCAACTGATTGATACATTTACTTTCATTTAGCGTTTTGTAAATACTACAATACACTTTGTACCAATGTCCTTAAGATGTGTTTTAGGCATTGATTGAGCTTTTTCAGTTTTGTGCATAGTGTTTCTCGTGCTGTGTTTCTTTTGAGCATTATTTTAAGTCACATGATGCTGTCTGTCCAGCTGCAGTCACCAGAGAGCAAAATATGCTGTGTTCCTCTTCTGATCCACAAGATTTTCAACTTCTTCTGAGACCTGTGCATGAAACCTTCATTTCAGTGAAAAAAAAGGCAGCATTCCTGTTGTCTTGAATGAGGCTGCTCTTCATGCCATCTTACAAAGGTCCAGATTCCAGGGAATTCAAGTGATTTTGGCTGTGTTAGAGAATCTGTTAAATATCTGTTAGGTTAGTCCTTACTTCATCAGTCCTTCCTCTATAAGCAGAGCCTCTAAATTTGATGATAAAAGGCAAGTATAAAAAAATGGTGAGATAATTACCTCGAGCAAGCAAGGAGGAGAGTTGCTCTGCATCATGCAGGACTTTTTCTTGATAAAGACTTCTCTTTTATGTGTTTGTTTCCGCAAGGGCATATTGAGTGAGAATTAGATGGAGCCAGTTTGGCTGAATTTATATTGGCAGGAGATAACAACAGCAGATGAGAAGCATGTTTGTCTGGGCCAGAAACCTGGTGTGGCAGAGAACAGTCCAACAATATTCACTGATGTCCAGTTTTCTTGGCATAAACTGGTGCAATTCTTTCTTTTGAGATACCTTCTGCTTCCTGTGGTAATTTAGCATGATTGCATAATGATAGCCATTTAGTGTTAACAGACTCTTAAGTTCAAAGTCATTAGCTGCAATGAACTCGAGATGAAGTCAAGATTTATTTAATCTGCATTCGCCAAAACTAGGAGGTAAAATCTAACATCAGTCAAATAAAGCATTGCCACTTGTCAGATTAAAAACCTGGTGGTTCTGGTTGACGGGTTAAACTAGGCTGCTGATTTGGTCACTTCTGAAAGGACATGTCATCTTGTACTTGAGGCATCAGAAAAGCTGTAGATGTCATCCCTCCGAGCCATAAAGCTTTCTTCTGTCTCTCTTACAACCTCTCATAAGCCCTTCAAAAGTTCCTCAAGCTTGTGTAGTTAGAAGTCTCTTTATCTGTCATTTTGTTTGAGTTTAAATACTTTGTGGAGCCATCAGATTTTCCGCAAAACATTTGGGATGTAAATGTGCTTTTGTAACTCGGGATAGAAGAGACTGGAGTTCCAGTTTCTGGGTTGCTTGATATGGCAGCTTTTAATGGAGTTTTTCTTCCCTGGGACTACACAGCTTGTCATTTCACTAAGAAATTCCCAGGTGTTCAACCTATGATGTTTCAAGTGAATGTTTGGTCTTTGTTGAAGTAAGTCTGGCCAGCCTGAAGCAAAAATGGGGGTCTGCAATTGGGTAGTTATTCTCCCAGCATTTTGGTGCGGTGGTTTATTGGTGAATATGGAAGAAATAAGGAGTGGTGAGTGTATGGCTCCCTGGGGAGACCCAGGTTGGAAGCACTGGGCTTCAGGACCTTTGATGGGAAACTCCCAGCACGTGGGCAGCCCTTAGGCACTGACCTCCAGGCTGACCAGTGCTTTCCAGAGTCCCACAGATCAAATCCACTTGCTGTTTTTGGTGCAAGTGCACAAAAGCTTCATCACTGGAATGATTAGAAATGGACTTTTAAAACACCAAATAGCAGCAGCTGCCATTGTTTGCCCTGATCCCATGCCTCACCTTCTGCCCTCACCCTCCCCAGTTTTATTGCACAATAAAGCAGATGTGCAACATACAGTGCCTGGCTGCTGCATTAAACATATTAAGATATTTTAAAGAATTTATTATTATGTCTTTAATTAATTTTCCCGTCCTCTGTTAACTAATTTCCAAGCTTGCAAACTGGGAGGATGAGAACCAACAGTGTGTTTTCTGCCAGGCCCGGCATTGCAGGAAGAGTTTTGGTTCTAACCATGTCTGTTTGCACTTTCCATCTAATTTTTCTTCCCTCCATGTTGAGCAGATGATGCTGGTGTTGAAACTGATGTTACTTTTTATTTTTCTTCAAGTTGTAACATGTTAGAACATCTCTCACAGGAGAGGTGTGTGGGAAGAGTTATTTATACTTGGGAAGAAGTGTACCTTCCCATTTAACCCCTGCTCCTTGAGTTCAGCACCTCTTTAACTGTAGTATTCAGTAAGTGGGACTGAATGTCACATTTAGCAAGGTAGTGTCTGAAGAATGTTGTTGAAACAAAGAAAAAAAATTGGCAAGAATTGTGCAGTTGGTTGCTTTTGGCCAAAGTCTGTTGACATAGGTGATGTTGTTTTCACTAAAAGGAAGAATAAGTTTAGAAAAGCAAAGAAAAAGGCAAGGTCTTTAATAATCTACACAAAGTCTCACATGGGATCTGTGTGGGCATTTTGCTCCTTTTCATGTGCAAGAAAAAGGCAGAAATGATGTCTGTGTGGGTATTTTTTTAACTGGTACTGCATGGCAGGAAAGCAAATATCATGCTGCCTTGATCTTGAGGCTGTGATGCTTTGGCATTGAGCCAGAGCCAGTCCTGCCAAAATAACCTGGCTGGGACTCCAAAGGCAAAGCCCACAGCGTATCTGGAAACAAGGACCAGCTCAGAGTTGGGATGATTGAGTGGTGAGGACTCTGTGATTGCAAACATCTTGGCACGATTTATAGGTCCTATGTCATCTGTGCTCTTACTGGTTTCTATTACTCTGCTTTCCTTTCGGCTAAGTGGTTGTGGAGACTGAGGTGGACTTGGCGAGGTGGACCGGGGAAATTATCTGGGACCAGACGCTGGGTGGGAAGACTGAGCAAGCTGCAAGTCTGGGAGCAGGAGAGCTCCTAGGAAAAGTTTTGTCTGGCAGTTTAGGCTTCTTCTGATGGTGTATCTGTGGTAACTCTGCCCTGGCTTGGGTGTAAAACTGGCCTGGGTTTAATGATCCTGGACAAGGCGTTCTTGCCACCTGAGCTCTGAGTTGCAGAAGAGGCAGTGCAACACACGAACGGTGTGATGGAGGTTCTCGTGCCTTATCTAATGAGGTCTGTGGGTGACAGTTGATTAAATCACAAGCCTGGGGAAATAAAAAAGTAATGGCTGCCTGTAAAAAACATCTTAGGTTAATTTAAAATTTTCTCCTAAGATAATCAGTGTTTATTAAAAAAAGACATAGGTAGCTGGCCCCAAGACCTTAGGATTGTGCCAGTGTGTGCTGCGCAATGTCCACAACACTTCTCCGTGGCTTTGTGGGAATAACAGAATACAATATATGCTGTTGAGGTATATTAAAAAATCTCCATGGTTATATTCTCTTCATCAGATGGGCTTAGAAACATGGAATGTATGGCAATAACTGTGCTCTGGTTCTGATTAACAATCAGCAGTCTTGGAAAAATGCTTGGTTGGCATCCGTGCAGGTTTCTGTAGGTCAGCTAGATCATCTGATACCGAATTGCAAACTCTAAAGGAAACCAGTCCTCAAGTACTGCGCTGTTTATTGATCTAGTACATTTGCTAGTTTTCTGGAATACAAAAGCAATAAAGAAATGAGGAAATTCAGGGCTTTATCTCCAAGGATATGTTTGACACCAGCTGATGTCTCATTCGTGCTGTGGTGAACACAAGGCAGAGCCAGTCACATGCTAGTGTCACTCTTTCCCTGAGATTGAGGAGAAAGCTCTGGTATGTTAGGAAAAGTGCATGTTTACAGTTTAGTACCTTCCATTTTTGCCTTGAAGATCACTGGTAGAAGGATTTTTTTAGAGCTGTCCCTTTGTCACATCGGAACCGTGTTCACAGAGTGTACTGCATTGCTGAACCCCACAAGGGAGTTGAAGGAGTCTTGAGTATTACTTTCTCTTTTTTTAGTTTGTCATAACCTTAATGTAATTTGAAACATGTCTCTGTATTTTGTCAGCTATGTAAGAACATGTATTTGTCACAAAATCCCATTAATGCAAATACCGTCCCTTTCCAGTTTGATAGAAGACACTGCCAGCAAACTTCCAATTTGAGTTGTGTTCCTTCTCTATTCCTGTGAATTAGTTAAAATAGAGGAGTTAGCATAATAACTGAATTAGTTATGGTCAATTTATCTGATACCAAAATGAGGTCTGCAATGCTGCAGCTGCTTTGCTGCGAAAACACCAGGAAATTTGGTTGTTGTGTGTTTTGCAGTGAGTTTCCTAACATCGATGTATTTATTTCTCATTTACTTAATGGAAATACTTAAATCTGAATGATATGTGTAATAACAGATCCTGTCTTGCTTCAGAGCATAGCAAAACAGAGAAGGAAGTCAGTCTGAAAAACTTGGTCCAAACTACTTTTTTGCTCTTGAGACGTTTGGTCCAAGGACTTTTCAAAACATGACTAGAATCAAAATGAGTACTGTCAACCTCTGTGCTGAGCAGCCATCTCCTGTGTCTTCCACGGTTATTCTGGTATTGTTCTCAAGTATGATTTCATAGACTCTAATGGGGGAAAACAACACACTCTGTTGATTTTTATCATTTTAAGGTAATTTGATGTAGTAGGAGCTGCATGTTGATCAACTGGTGATAAAGAGGGGAATTAATCAACAGCCATTAGGTACTTAAACATTACAACAAGTGAAGAGAGAACTTGTGGAGGAAATCAAGAGTTCTCTTTGTTGTTCTTTTTGATTTGTTTTAATTCTGGCTTCCTGTAGTTGCTTATTTGAGATTAAAACAAACACTGTAGGTGAGACTAGTTTGCATTAAAATCATACAACCCTGAAAATCAATTTTGTGCATATTGCAGAAAAATATTCCCCTTTACACCAGCCTCTATGAGCAATTAGTATTTACCAGTGTTGAGCTCTGATTTTTCACTTAATTTAATCCCAGAGAGAGGTTAGGTTTTGTCCATTTTTGTTTGTCTTCGTGGGGACAGCCGTGAATGGCCCAGGAGATGCCACAGTGGGCAGCCACTGCTTAAAGGGAGAGCTGGTGCTCTCTGCTACAACCACAGTCACCCCTGACACCAGAGGATCCAGCTGCAAAGCCACAAGGTGTTTCATGCTCAACTGCTTGATGATGACAAGTGTGAACCCACCCAAACTCCTTATTTGCTGCAGGTCCGGGAGGGTTGTGTAACGCATGTTTTTGACGCACTTTGAAACTCTAATCTACCATTTCTGTGTAGGTAATGCATGGTTTTAAAAAGTGCTATTTAGTTTGCCATTTACTCAGTCTTGAGGGAGAATAATGGTATTTTTAGATATTCAAACATTTTTGGGCTAGACCCTGCTTTATTCAAAGGTTGTTGAAAAAATACAAGATGGGGCAGTCAGCTAGCAGGGAGTAGGCAGGAGGAGAGAAGTAATTTTTGGGCTTTTGCATGTTTTTGTTAATAAGAAACCAGTGATTTAACGCAACCTAGAATCACATAGCATGAAAACAGATCAAGCAATCTTTTATTGGCTTAGTTATGTCGCTTTTGTTGCATTCTTTAGCTGTGCATTTGTGCAAAGATTTTGCATTGAGAAATGGCGTTTGAGTGACACTTCTCAGTGGTGTCATTCAAAAGGGAGAAAATGAGAAATTTTGAAATGTCTTAAAGCACAGCAGGCTTCACTGCTGTGAGGGTGGTGACATTGCAACTGCTGGCAGAGTCCCATTGGTCTCAATGGCCTCTGGATTTCTCATGTGATTTACATAGGGAATCTTAGTGTAAGTTTTGCTCATTATAACAAAACCTGTATAAAGAAGCTACAACCAAAGAAGCCTCCCTGAAGATACCTGACTGGGACTTTGGATTGTAAGTTAAACCACTAAGATTAGATAAAGGGAAAACCCATTCTTCAGTCACCTGAAACAAACAAGTAAACAAGGAAAAGAATGTGAGCCAAACCCAGCAGCCTGCTAGGAATCATCTCTGGCCTGCTTCGGGGTGGGGGAGGCTGTAGCCCACAGACCCATTTCCTGGGAACAGGTTTGCACAGATTTCCCCCCCAACCGAGGTGGGAGGAGGAAGCTTCTGTGTGTTGTAACCTCTGCTCGGGGCAGTGAACCTATCCTCCCTTACACAAACTGGCTATGGAACCCCCAACCCTGCAGGCCACATCCACAGGACATTCACATGAGAGGCAGCTGAAGGGGTGGCATAATCCATCAAAGACCCCCCCCAAAGTGCCCCGGAGTCATTCCTGAGGCCTTGCACCACAGGACTGCACATGATGCAACAAACCCAAAGTCTGTTGTAAGAGGCAACAGCAAACTGCCCCCCTCCAGGGAGGTGCCTGGGCTTTCCTGCCCAGCCTGAGCGTGTATTAACCCATTGGATTCTGTGCTTTTTGGGGGCACCTTCACCAACAAGAAGATCAGGTGGAGAGGATCAACAGAACATCATTGGGATCCACAGAGTGGTGATACTTTCCTTATTCTGCCCCTGTCACTCTCTTTCTGTCCCTTTCACCTATTTTCTATTTCTTTCTTTCTTCCTCTCTCTCCCTCTCTCTCATATTTACTATCAAATAAAACCGATACTATTGTCACTGGCATATGGTCCTGTTTGCACCTTAATTCAGGCAGAGGCATTTCTAAGAACTTTAATAACTGGATCACAACACAAGCACAAATATGTTCCTATAAGATTGATACTATATCTATAATTCAAAGGAAGATTCAAGGATGAAAAGTATTTGTCCTTTCATATACCCAAGACCCTAAAACCTCACAGGACCAGCTGTGTAGCCACCCAGGTGCATGGTGACTGCACAGGAGGGTGTGGTGAGGTGCTGCAGCCTTGTGCTTTGGAGCATGTCCTGCCTCCAGGAAAGGCTGGGACTGCAGTGTGGTGGACAGAGTGCATTTCACCCAGTCCTCCATGGGTGTTGGCTTATGCTTTTTTGACATAGACTCGTCTAAAAGCAAGTTTGGGGACCTTTTTGAAGAGCAGGGAAGAGAGAGGAGCACCTCTAGGTATCCATGCTTGGCTGAATCATACTGGCAGCACATTTTCCCCCTATTGGAAAAGGAGGGAAAGGTGAAGGAAGGACCAGTGGACCAGGGGACTTGTAACCATGTGAGCGTTTAATGCCTGTTTCGGTTGGTTTCATGTTTCCGTGGCAACATACCCTGTGTGGCTTGAGATCCATGGTGAAATGATACCTGTTGTGTCTGTGAGGGACTGGGAGAAAAATAGGTTTTGTGAAGCAGGTAGAAAATCAGTTAGCTTGGGGCACCCTTGGTTCTGAAGTTAGATTACATGACAGACATATGGCTTAACGGAGGCAGAGACCTGGGGAGTAGCTAGCGTCTGCTATGGTTGGGTTTTACTTCAAGGGACACAAGAGGGGAAATGCAGAGCAAAATAATCTCATTGAACTAATTTCTGTATTGAATAAATGAAAGTGCTGTTTTGAATGGAGACTGTAAAGTGAACTGTGATGATTGAGGGCTATGAATGAAGCACTTCTTGTGGAAGAGGATAATATTTCAAGGTAGACAGTATAGAGAAAATGAATAGTTCTTTGGGGTTGTGCTTCCTTTTCCAACTGCTTGTCTACTTTTCCCTGCTACTATGAGTCAGTCTATTAAATGTACTGCTGTTTTTACTATTGGGCAGAAGCTGAAAACCTCAGCACACAGTCCTGAGTTCAGACTGCGCAGTTACTCAGGATCCATTAATTCACTTAAACAAGAGCTGGATTTGAAAATTGCATGGCTCTCAGCACTTCCCAGACTTCAGATGGCTCTCTGTTAATAAGGATTTTTGAAAACAGAACTCTGTTCCGGTGCCTAAACAGGCATTTCTCTCATCTGAGGATGTTCCAAATGTTTTTTCCCAGCAGCATGATACAGGAGAGAGTAATAGTCTGTGCTTGGAATGGGGACGAGTGGCTCAGCGGACAGTGAGGGGAGGTCCTGTTGGAGGCTGAGCTCCCCAGCTCCTGGACTGTGGGACTCTGCACAAGGGGATGAGCCGTGAGGCCAGTATTGCAAATCCAGGTAGTTCCAGAACTCCTTGTCTGTAAAAGAGCTTGTGGGGACCACTGAAACCACTGCTGTCCTGCAGCAGAACTTTTGGATCTGCCCCTATGCTGAGCTTGGAACGTGCCTGTCTCTGTGCCACCTCAACTACCAACCGTGAGCACCTTTCCGTGCTGGAAGGAACACTCTGGGTTCTCCTTGTGACAGTGTGTTTTTGTAGTATTGGATAAGGCAGACCTGCTTCTGCCAGCGGCCGGGACCTTCCTGTGATGTGTTTGGTTCATGTCAGCTCCCTGAAGTGCCTGGAGCTCGTCTTGGCAGTGAGCCTCCCTGCTCCTATCTCTGACCCGTTTGCCTTGTTTTCCATCCTGCAAGACTGCGGATTGTGTGTAAGGTCCTTTGCCTGTCACTGCATTCCCGAGTACTGAGCTGGCAGACTGGTTGTTCCCCGAAATATTAATCCCTAAATCCCTCCTTATACCACTAAATCTGAAGCAATTACAATCTTTTCCCCTTCTCTGCTAATTATATTCATTTGGAAGCAGACGTAGCAGTCTCCAAGGACTATCCTTTTAATTTCCCTTCCACGTGTAGCAATTAGCTGGAGGTTGTTACTAGCTGAAACAATGAGTGCACCGAACAGGTTGGAGTATAAACTACAGCAAGGAAGTTGTAGGGCTCTAGTGGGTGAATGTGAGGAGTTGTCAGCCAGGGCTGGACATAAACATTGTCAGGTAATCAAAGCCTGGGGAAGTCCAACCCCTGGCGCAAACGATGGTGGAATCCTGCTTTATTGATATTTTAAAGGAAAAATGAATTTCCTTTTTTTTTGCCTTCACAATATATCAGATGTCAGTCCTGGATTGCCCTGGGGAGACAGGTGTGGTTTTTTTCAGGGCTGTACAGAGAATTCATATGGTGTAAATAATTTTTGTACTGTCTGGACTACTTGGTTTTTCATTGTAAAATGTACATCTCTAGCCTTTTTAATGCCTTTTTTAAAAAAGTCTTTATCACTTGGCAGGGATGTAAAAAGTTAATAACAGATTTATAATTTTATTAGCATTTATGCTGCAAGCACTAGAGAGTTCCCCAACCCAAGTTTAATGCATCCTTAAAGTCCTTTTTATTAGCTTGTTAATTCCCAGCAGTTCCATTTTATGGAAATACGAATTAAATTTTTTGTCTAGAGGAGAAACAGTGGTTGAGATCCCGATGATGAAAACACGGAGGTGTGGGGTTTTTTTGCCCCCCCCCTTTTTTTTTTGACTCCACAGGGGAGGGGATGATTCTTCATTTTTATTTCTCCAAAAGTGACTGTTTTATTTTAGCATTACAATTACTTCTGACAGATATAGGTGACAACACCAGGTGACAAGGAGAGGGCACCTACTGTCATCCCTTCCAGCAGGGAACTGTGACTGAGCCCTGAGCAGGCGAGAGCACCGTGTGTGTACTGGGAGGGAATGACAAAAAGCCTCTTGGTGACCCAAACCTGCTCATTCCTTCTGCTTTCTGTCAAACTTGGCCACTTCCAAACACAGGTTGGGTGGGTTTTTCTTTTTTTTATTTTGTAGATCTGCCTGTCAGAGATGAGGTCCCTTTTTGATATGTTGATTTTGATAAACGCCCTTTATGTTAACAAGATACTTTTGACTGACTGTGATTTTTTCCCACTGAGGATAAGGAATTATTTTAAAAACAAAACTAATTTTCTTATTCCACTGGCAAACTGAAAATTAAATTACTTTGAGGGAGGAGCTGTGCATATATTTCAGTCCATTCAAACTGTAGTATTATGCCCATGTTATTTTTATTTTTCGTTCATATAATGGACAATATGGTGTAAATTAAAGATGTATGGTGGCTGGTACACCCTGTATAAGCCCTCTTCATTGCTTATATAGTCATCCATCCGTGATTCCATGTGGGAGTGACAGAATTTGTGGTTATTGTTCTCCTTTGTGCATAGCAGGAGCAGACTTGTGCAGTAAAATAGATTTCAATCGTTTCCTGTATCACTAATTGTAATTTCCAGGGCTCCCTCTGTGACAGAGTGAACAAAATGGAGCTTTGAGAAAAACTATCATTAGCCCCGCGGATCAATATGGTTTAGGAAATACAAAACAACTTCAGTTGTTTAAAAATAGGAAGTGCCAGAGGGGGTTCCCACCACCCTGCTGGAAGCAAATCACAGCATTGATCTGTCTGCAGTGTAACTGCAAAATTTGCAGAAAACAGGTGAACCAGCTGGGAATATAAATGGAGCCTGTCTGCAAGCCGTGCCTGCACGGGTCTGGCCCTTCGGGCAAGCCCCAGCGGAGCAGCTCGAAGTGAGCCGGTCGCTCGCTTTCGGAGGAGCAGGAGGGACGGAGGTAATGCCAGCCAGAGGATGCCTCTCCCAGCGCAGCCTTGTTGTAGTTCTCTTTCTATTAGCGGTTTCTTTTCGTCTCTCTCCCTCTCTCAGATCAGAAGAGTTTCTCGGGGAAGTCACAAGCCAGTTTCAAGAAATCCACCCATGAGCACAGGACAAGTCATAAAAGGAGAAACCCCAGCTGAAATGACGCCAGTAGCCTTAGCCCCAGGTCAAGAAAAATGCCGGAGAAAAAAAAAGGATAGTGACCCTTTGACTGTTTTAAAATACATGGAGAAGTTGTATGGGGCTCAGTAAAGTGTTTCTCAGATAATTTGCTTTGAGGTTACTGAAATAATCTCTGACAGTTTAATTTCTTATTGACTCGTCAAGGTTAAACTTTTTACATCCTGCTACAAAAGACATTTCCCCTTCTATCCTTGCAAACTTCACCTCCAGAATGACTGTAGGCGTCGGTGTCTCGGCCGGCACAACCTCCTCGCTTTGATATGAGGAGGAGTTTAGAAATTTG
The DNA here is from genome assembly GCA_013389985.1 of Dryoscopus gambensis. Taxonomy (NCBI): domain Eukaryota; kingdom Metazoa; phylum Chordata; class Aves; order Passeriformes; family Malaconotidae; genus Dryoscopus; species Dryoscopus gambensis. The sequence continues at coordinate 86,451 of WEIT01019915.1, read as the reverse complement.
GAGCTGTTTTGGAGCGTGGCCGTTCATCTGTGGCAGAGCAGCCGAGGAACCCCAGGAGCTGCCCTGCGAACCTGCGCTGATACCCAGCTGTGCTGGGGCTGTTAACACTTGTTTTGTGCACTTTGTGCACGGCGTGGTGAGAGCCCACCCAGGATCACAGCCATGGCACTCGCCCGGCTTTTCAGGGATTAAGGATCTGTAGCCTTGCTTTCTGATATTTATTAATGAATGATTTATGAAGGCAAGGCTTAGTCCTCCACTTTTAACTCCGGATCATGTTACATTCCTTCCCAACCCACAGGGAGAGTTTTCAGGAAAAATGCAGTGAGGGTAGGGCAGCAGCAGCACTGATTTTGCTGCATGAATTTCGCTCGTGAGAATGAATGCGGGCAGCTGTAGGTGTCTAAAGAAATTTGAATCACCTGGGGGGTACTGGGCTCTTGTCTTTTCTTGACTAACCCCCTGAAACTGAAGTTTCTTTCCTATGTGTCATGTTACTTCCAGGCATGGAGGAATTTTTGAGTGTTTGGCTTGTGCTATTTCTATCTCAGCTTGCCAGTACTGAATCTGCTACTTATTTTAACTGGTATTTTAGCTTGCCAGTAGAATCCCAAATGGAAACATCAGGGTGATGAAAGCCATCTTTTGTTTTGACCAAGAAAGAAACTGTGGCATCCCAGGACTAAAAAAGTAAATTTCTGTGGGCTGAGCACATGTCTGAGAGAGTTTATTTACTGAAGCAGTGGCTGGCCAGTCCTCTGAATACAGGATTCCTCCCAGTCTGGTAATGAATGTCAAACCAGGGTGTTAAATCAGCTTCTGGGGAAACTATCCTTGTTTGCTGCAAGTTCAACTTGGACAATTCTGTTTGCAGGATACTAATTAGTGGTTTTCAGTGAGGGTGAAATCAATTACAAATTGCTGTAAAACCCTGATAAGCTCTTTAAAGCAAAAGAGCCAAAATCTAAGTAAGCCTATATACAAAAAAGCCTACATAGACATCTTGACTTCAATAAGATTTAAAAGATGCTGAAATATAATTTTGCTTGAGTACTAAGATAGCATGCCAGGATCCCTCTCTTATAAATGGGTGACTCTAAGCATGATTAAATCCCAACAGGAGCAGTCCTTTGCAGTAGAACTGTCCCCTTTCAGTAGCCCCCTGTCCCAAATGCTGGCAGCACTGACTGGTGGCAAGATGTCGCATGTTTGGATAGCTAAAAATCCATAGGAGGAATCACACTCCTCCTGTTATTAAGATCTCCCTGTATTACTGCATTTTAAGAATCACTAGGCTAAAGATACACAAGTAAGCATGACTGTTTAATCTCTGATTAACCCCTTTACTGAATCTTTATAGATTATAATAATATATTAGAGGGTTTCTGTGGTTTCTCAAGCCATGCTTAAATATCGGATTCTCCTGCTATGTGTTCAGAGGGCTCACTGGCATTTGTGCAGTAGAGAATAGCTGAGGGAAATGGTCTTTTGTCAGTTTAGAATCATTCACTCGGAGCTGCTGGGGTTTGCATCTGAAAAAGACATCTTGCACAACTGTTCCTTTAAATATATGTATTTATTTTTTTGTCATGTGTGCTTTGTCCATGCTGTCAGCACATTTTTGAATACTACAGCATGGTATTTCAAGACAAAAAGTCAGACTTTCCTACACCTCTGAAAGCTCCACAGTTAAGTTTTGCATGCCCTTTGGGAGTATATTGTATGTGAGGCAGGACTTACATGAATACCAGTGATGTCCTAAAGATCTGGGCTTTTGAAAATACCTGATGTAAAGGCAACTCATCTTGAAGACCCAGTCTTCACAGAGTTGTGTTAAAACATGAAATGGTTACTTTTTCCTGACTCTTCCTTTGTTACTGAAGGGCAGCCAAATAAATGATTTCTTAAATTTTTTTCTTTTCTTATTCTAAAATTTGCATTTCCTCAGTTTGACCATGGTTTTGCAGAGGAAACAGGAAAAACACAGATTTAGTGCAAGCACGTGGTAGAACACCTTGCTGTCCTGAAGGGATCAGCAACTGAGTCCGAGAGCTGCCTGCCCTTAGAGTTACATTGGCATGGCTAAATGCCTCATTTTTTTGAGCAGTCTCTGTGCCTGGTGCGTCTGATGCAAAACTACAGCCTTGCAGGGAGGAAATAATAGCCAAGATTAAATGTTTAGAGGCTCCTCTGCAGCTGGGAGGGTGGCAGATATTCCTATTGGCAGGCTGATTATTGTAGCAGAGCACTGGAAGAGACAGGCGGTGCTGGTATTATCAGTGATGGCAGAGCATCATCTGAAATATTCAAAGAACAGCTGTGGTGTTTTGGCTGTTGCAATCTTGATTGTGTCAGCATAGATAGATTTCTTTCTGTTTTTCTGGAGAACATAATAGTCAAATGAAACCTGGCTAACTACAGCCTTGGGGCTGAGTCGCTGTGCTCTACCTGAGATGTGATTGCAATTTTTGACAGGAAGACTAATGCATGTTTTATTGTTGTGTATTTAAATTTGATTTGGGGGTAGAGGAAGAGAACATTTTATTAAAAAGAGAAGGAGAATAACTTCTTAAAATATTTCCTGTTGCTCCTCAGGCAGGCTGTGGAAGAGAAGACAGGGAGATCAAGGCAGTGCTTTTCTTTTTCAGGGGGTTCGGGTGCCACAGAAGTGCTACTGTAATAATTCCAACCCAATATAGACATAGATTAAACAAGGCAATGTAAGTAAGGGCTTAAATCAATCCTGGTTCAGCAATTCAATGAGGCTGTAAGTAAGCACTGGCTAAGTTACACCTTATTTTGCATGAATGTAGTTTAAAATCGTGGTATTCTCCCATCCAAGCAGCTTGGATCAGATGAAGGCGTGTGGTGATGCTGATCTCGTGCTCATGAGGTTCGTGGCACTGATGTGTTGTGTTCAGTGACAGCTGTGGTGAAAACCCCTTTGAGCTCCCAATTTCTGAACACACCTGCCCTCCTGGATGGGCAAAGGGAGCCTGAGATGCTCCTGCGAGCAACAGGGAGTGTAGCACTTCTCCCTCTGCCTGACCCTTGGCATGGTATAGTTTTGTGGCTCTGTTCTGCTATGTGTAGAATAAGGATGTGATTTACCCATGTAAAGTCTTTGATGAGTCTTATTTTTCACAGGCTGAGCAGGGGGAGGTTATTTCTCCCATGGAGCCTCAGAGTTCCAAGATACCTGATGTTGTCACCATCCAGTGTAGTTGTACCCAAAGCCAAGCTGCTGAATGAGCTGGAAAGATTCATGGGGGGTTTACGAAACAGCTTTTGAATTTGCTTATAGTTCCTTTTGTCTGGCTTTGGAGAGAAAAATGGGGTTTGGGGCCTTACATTCTGAAATAAGCACTTTGAATCAAAGTTACATACCTAAGATACGCAGTCTGCATATCAGGAACTGGTAAACAGCCCAAGATCCCTCTAGCACAGGATTTTAAAATTGTGATCTGTCATCTTAGGCTCCTTTGTATAGTTTGTGAGGAGGTCCATAAAACACAAGGAAGAGATGAGGTTTGCTGTTAACAGACATGCATTTTTCTGAACACAGTTTTAAGCTTTCACCGTGAAATTTCTGGAGCCCAGAAACTGAAGGAGATTAAATCTGCTCTTTTGGCAGCTCTATCTTATGTTGCAAACCCTTGTGAGAGCCCTGGGCATGGAGAAAAAAATATAATTATATAATAAAAGGGAACAATGAGCAAAGTGATTCCAACTTCACGGTTTGGTTTGTACACAGTTGGAAACAGACTGCCTCGAAATACACATTTTCAGGAGCTGAACATACATTGGAACCAGCCAAAATTATGGGAGGATTTTTATTTTTAGGTATGTGAAACTTCTGTAAGTCCAGTCAAAATAAAATAAAAATCCAGTGTGGCTTGACAAGATGGAAGGCAGTGTAAACCACCGATGAGCCAGATGTGAGCAATGGAAGAAGATGCAGCTTCAGCAACTGACTGCTCGGTTCAGCCACCAGTTGGGTCACCCTCAGGTCTGCAAGAAGCTCTGTCATTCTTGGTTTGGTGATTGCTACAGCAGTGCAGGTGACTCAACTACTCTTCGTCAGGTCTTGGTGTCTTAGGAATTCTTTTTTTTTTTTACGAGAAAAGATGAATGTGGGTGGGCAGGAGGAGAGCAGCTTGTGCTGTACTTGCATTTCTGTTTCACTTTCCAGGATTTTCTCAGGGCAGGGTGACCTTTAGCAGCCTCAAAATGAACGAGTGTCGAATGATTTTTTCATTTTCTGATTTTTTCATTTTATATATAATAGAGGTGGCTAATAAATACAATATTTTGATCGGTAGAGAATTCTCCCAGACAGAAGGCAAGTGAAGAGCATGTTCCCAATTGAGAACTGTTCTGTGGAGTTTGCTGTGGTTGTCAGCTGCTCCTTGTGTCAGCATGTCCATGTACTGCTGGAGAGCCAGTGGTTAAGGGAGGTAAAATAGTTTCACTGCTGAAAATCATAAGGAGAGGAGAAATCAAGTGTAAATAACCCTGCAGGTTGTTCCTGTCTGTGCCATGTGGTCCTGCCTGTCCCTACCCTCCTGGTCCAGGTGCTACACTCAGAGTGACAGTGTGAGAAGCTGTGACAGTCATGGATAACAGCAGCATAAGCTCAGTAGTAAACTGCAAACAGAGAGATGTTTGTGAGTGTATTCAGAATAAAAGGTGAGATTTGATCCAACTCTCTGCAGATTTGTATATTCATTACTTCAACCATTGTAAAATCCTGCAATTCCTCTGTAGATCCTCTTGGACTTAAATTTATGTTACCTGGGCATAAACTAGAGGATTTTTCACCTAAAAAAACCTCCCAGCAGTAGAGAGTTTCATGGGTAACTGAGAGGGATTCAGGTATTTAGCTGCTCTGAAACCCCCGGGGAGCCCCGTGGGTGTACAGCCTTAGGTGAGCTTTCTGGAGCCTGACTGGAAACTGTCACCCTCCCTAGAGCTGGAGACGTCAGAGACGTGCCACCTGACAGGTCCAGAAATGAGACATTACAATCTAATTAGTCGAACCACTTAGTCACCAGTTTTGTGGGGAAAGTAAGTAGATAAATGCTGGGATTATTACTGCAGATGGCAAAAGGGGTATCCCAGATCAAGTGTGCTTGCAGATATAATGGGTTGAAAAAGAGAAGTGACCCCATTCTGTATTAAATCTGGGTGCTGAGTTGCATCTGACTTCTCCACATCCACTGACTTCAAGCTGCCTGTCTGCCCTTCTCTTCACTGCCTGCAGTTGTCAGCTTCTGGCAAAGCTTGTTGAAGTTGCTGTGAAATTTTTTCCTCCCCCCCAAAAATTTAGGTGCCTTATGAACTAAACTGGGGTCTGATGTAATTTGTGTGAAAACTGGATGGGGTAAACGTTCTCCCTAAACACCTGTTGTTTGTTTTGTCTGTTGTTCGAAAGCCTGATGGTGGTGTTTTCCTCCAGTATTTTGTTTTAGAAATTATTATGGATTTTCTTTTGATTTAGGCTGTTACTGGAGTGGTGTACGCTTGGTAGAAGTCTGACACTCTGAAAACTCCTCTATAGGGTGTCCCCTGCATTCAGCATTTTTCTTCCATAATAGTGATTAATGAGTAGCACAACATTAAATTAGTTTTAGGCTTATTAGCAGAGCTGGTCGAGTGCAAAAATATTTAAAGGTGTATCATCATTCAAGAATCAAATGTAGGGCTGTAAATTGAACTTGCATTGTCTTTGGAGTTATGTGGACCTGGAGGGACTGGTTCAGCACAAACAGCAGAGGACAGTCTTCCCTTCAGAAGGATACAAAGGAAAACACCAGAAAAATGTCTGTTTGCTTTTTTTCCCCATTCCTTTCTTCCCTATCTCTTACCTTGGGAGCCTGCAGGCTCTCAAATGATTGTGGGCTCTAATTGGAAATGGAGTCCCTTGCTTTTAAAATCTTTTCATAAGACTCTCTCCTACTTCATTAAATCATTAAATGAGTTTAGCAGGTATTAGTTTTGAGCTTTATTAATTGTGACTTGTTTTTCATTATGAGATAATTGTCAGCCACAAAACATAACTGCTGCAACATATCTAAGCAGACAAAAGTTTCCAGGAGGCAGGGAGAGAAAAAATTGAGAAAGGTCTCTGGTACAAAAACTTCTTGAAATAAATCCTTCCTAGAGGTATTTAACCATTCCTGGACATACCTTGTTTGGTGTGTAAAATCAGCAGCTTAGAAGCTTCGGGACCTCTGGCAGGAATTTGGTGAAGAAAGTGATGTGTTTATGGTTAGGGATGACTGTGGATATAACCAGTCCTGCCCTCAATGGGAAATATTTCCAATTTCTAAGCAGGGCAGAGATATCCAGCTCCTTGGAGGCTCAGTCTATATGGAGGGGTGCCAAGGGAGATTAAGGCCTTTTTTCAGGCCTAGGGCTGCTTGCAGCCAAAAGTGCTCTTGATTTTCACAGGCTACATAAATTCTGTGTGTTCTGTGGGTCCCCCTCAGCATCCCAAAGTGCCCCCCATGCTGAGGGGTGCGGGAAGGCATCTGAGTGAGTGCCCTGTAGGCTCAGGGCTCAGTCACTGCCGGGGTAGAAGTGAGACTGGCACTGAGGAGCACAGGGCCTGCCTGCTCTGCACTGACAACAGCAGTACAATTTATCTTGAGCTATTTTCCCAGAACTTCTGGGAAACGAACTATGCATCATTTTAAAGATGCTTTCATGAAACAATTAGGCTGCATTAAATTATTTCTGCTTTAGTGTGTAGCGCTTCCTCAGCATAGACAGACCTTGATGCACAACTCCAGGGACTGGAGAACAAATCCAAGCTGCATACCCAGCTTGGAACTAATGCCTGGTAAATACATTTCAAAGTTTTTTGGATTCGCAGTTATTAATCTAAATGTAATTCATCCTTCCACTCAGAAGAAATTACAGTTGTAATGCCAACATTTGCAAGCAGTAGTGAGTGATACTAGTAGCCTCTGAACACCCATTCTTTATTGAAAACAGATTTGCCATTGCCAAGCAATAAGATAAAATCTTTTCTGCAGATGATGGCTTCTGGAATATATAAAAAAAAATACAGTTTATGAGAATCCTGAGAATAAAAGAAATATGGTCTTTTAAGGGCTGTGTCTTAGAAATGACAGCGCTGCTGTGATTTCAGGAGCCTGATACTTCACCTGTTGTTTAATGGGCTAACAGAGTAAAATATCACCCTGTAATGATTTTGAATGTGTGTGGGTTTCTTTATAGCCTTTCATGGAGACACAGGCTTCAATTTTGTCCTGCAGAAGCTCCTGATATAAATTGGTAACAGATCAGTAAATCAGGCAGAGCTGCTGGTGGGGGCTGGAGGGCTGGTGCAGAGGAGAGGCCGTGCTGGTGGCTGCTCTCTGCCTTCTCTTCCCTCTCCAGCTCTGGGAGCTGGTGGGCAACAGGAAGCTTGTTGACTTTCCAGTGAGGCTGGAGTAAACAAATGCACCGTCTCTAAACCAGGCAGCTCAAACTTGTTTTTGAAGCACTCACAGGGGGATTCACCTGGTAAACTCTTTATCTCCTGTTCTTTACTGCATTAATGGAAGTGGTTCATTCAGGTACTGCTGCTGCAAATGTAACCTGAGGTAAAAGCTGTTATACAGAGCAAATTTTAGAATTGGAGTCTAATCCTGTGTGTGGCAGGACCTCGCTGTAAAACATTTAGCACGTTGTGTTGGAATGGATGCAGAAGCAAAGAATTTCCCTGTAACAGCTGCCATTAATAAAGGGGATATTGGGATTGTAAGCTGAAAGCCAGGCATGAGTTCCTGTGAAGGTAGTTAGCATCATATTTAGTGTTAGAAATGGACTATCTCATGAGGGGATGTGAAGCTGCTCCTTAGCATTGCCCCCAGTCTTCCCCCAGGAAGAGGAGAAGAAAGGTGAAAAATTTGGTGTGGAAGAGACCTGGGGCAGAGGAAGATCACTGGTGTCTATGTATAAAAGGTGCTGCAGGGAAGGACATTGAATGAGTCATGGTGTTAAATGCCAGCAGAAAGGACAGAAGGTAGGAATTAGGGGGTATCTTTGTAACACTGAGGATGACAAAGCATTACAGCAATTAAAATGGAGAGATCATGGGATCTTCATCACAGGAAGATGCTGGGAACAGAAGTGGTTCCATAGGGCTGTGTGTTTGTCTCAGAGATGCAGCATATCTGTAGAGGTAGGGGGGCATTAGGTCTGGCTATACATAGCCTGAGCAACATGTGAGTTAGAAAAGACTGCTTCTCACTTCAGGCACAGTCCTTGGCAACCATTTTTAAGTTGCTCAAGTGTCACCACAAGTCAGTTAAATAATTTTGAGCTTGTTCTAAATGTAGCCAGTCAACATTTTTAGGAGACAGGATTCACTTCTCCTTCAGCTAGTTGGTGACAGAAGCTGAGTTACTAGGTTAGGATTCAAAAAAAAGGCAACCCTTGCTTGTAATCTGTACTCATTCACAAGCAGATGCAGTTTCTTCTTCTTCAAGCTGATCTATATCTTTTGCTTACAACCCAGGAAGAGAAGTGGATATTCTCCTGTGTGTACTTGGAAAGCTTCTACCACAGATTTCAATTCACTGCACTCAGTGGAGTTCAAGATTGTGCAAAGCCAAACAGCTCTTTTATGGACTCAATGGAAATGTTGTTTTTTAGGGCTTTTTTTATCTAGCATCTTCCTAGGCAAAGTTGTCATTTTCCTCTCTGCTTACGGACTGCACCAGAAGCTAAATGTTACATGCTGGAGTTAATCAAAAGGCTGAACCTGATGGAGTTCCTGTCATCGTCTTCAGCTCTCCCTAAACGATGAAGGCAGCTGGATTTAACTTAGTAGAGCGAGGAGAAGGAGCAAATACTGTGTTAGGGTTATTTTCCAAAAGATCTGTGCACCTTGGCAGGCTGATTTGTTTATAATCACCTTGCAAGAGTGCAAAGTGAGCTATCTGGCTGCAACACTAAAACCGTTAGGAAGGAGGATTATTGTAATGAATGCAGGTTGACATGGAGAGCTCTCTGTTCCAGTCTCTCCACACAGCAACTGTGAGGGAACCCCCCGAAATATGTCTGCTTTTGGCTGGCTGTCAAATCCAAAATGAAACACCTGTGTGCAAGATAAATTCATGAAGATGAGTGCTAACTGGTCGTCTGTGGTCCTGACCACCTGCCAGGCTTTAGGAACTTGCAGTTATTTGTGTGTGTGGATATTTATTACCTATTTGTAATTTGTTTGTTGTTTCTTTTTCCCTGAGTCATCTGCAGTAAGGGTCAGGCAGTCTGTGGATATGTTATTTGTGCATAAGGTGTTGTGGCAGGGAATGGGAGTTGTATTCACTCTTTGCTTGTTTACCTTTAATCTAGATCCCTCTGCTAATGTTTCAAGCAAGTGCCTGTGGTGGTTTTGAACTTTGCAGCTTCATGTTTTGTTTCAGTGAGCTTGAACTCTCCCTAAAAACCATTCCCTCCAGAGGTACTTGGCTAACCTGGATGGCACTCCTCGACACTGAGGGAAGGATTCAAGGTCAAACTTGATGGTACTACCTCTTTTTCTGCTAGTTCCATTAGCATTCACAACTGAGACTCTCTTGCGTTTCAGTCTCCCTGCAGAAATATATGGGCTCTCCATGAAGAGAGGATTCCATATGCACTGCTTTTGGTGAAATCTGTTTATCCTCGCAATTGGCCAAGAATAAATAAAACAGCCTTATGGTTCCCGTGGGTATACACTATATGCTTCAATCATTGGTGCATTATATTAGGAGCAGATGCTACATTCCCCCATATAAAAGGGAAGAAGATTTCTGAACAGTAAAGCTAATTTTTGTGCTTATGCACTGTAATTATCACCATTTCTTCATTTCAAAGGCATCTGTCTGACGCACCCTCATCGTGATACGTTGTGTTACCATTTGCATTACATTTTATTCCTGAAGATAACAGTGACAGTGGTTGTAAAGGTTGGAGGGAGGTTTCTGCTCGTTTCAAGTACTTTGAACCTTGCCATAGTATGTTTTTTTTTAGCCTGAATTGCTTCAGGCATTTCTTCTGGGCAAGTCAAATTGCCAGTTTGCCCTCAAGAGAGCCGGCAAGGATACAGACCTGCTTGCTTAAGTCTGTGTGTTTGTGCTGCTTGGGAGCTGCCCAGGGCAGGGGGCTGGACAGACAGAGAGCTCTGGCATCTCCAGACATCATTTGATTTGCTTTTACTTCTCTTAAATACATTACGACCATGTATTCTGTCTCTGTAAAGCATTTTGGTCAAATGACCCTATGGACTCACTTGTTCTTAAACTACTCAACAGAAAGTTTATGGGGTACAAAAAACCCCACAAGGTGAGATTGGGACGGGCATTTTTGCTGATACTGGATACCTCCTGTAGACTATGGTATGAAATAAAATAGATAGTTTTCAATCATTTTACCAGGCTTCCTTCCCAAAGGACATAAAACTTGCTTTACTTCAGTATTTGAGTCCACAGCTCCAGCTTGCAGGAGTGTTGTCTCTCCTCTCGTGCAAAGCTGAACTGAGAGCTGCTCTGAAGCTTTGCCCCCCTTTCATTGTAGGCATTATGATGGTAACACCAGAAAAGGGTATTTCAGTTGTCTCAGATTCTTGTACCCATAAAACTTTTCTAACATATTTCTAGCCTTAGCACACTTTTCCATGACATATTCTGGCCCCTAGGAGATCAGCTCTTGGTAATTTTTCACCTGTGTCCACTGTGAAATTGAATGTATTCCTTACGATTCGATTTTATCCATGTTGCCTTTTGCAGATTGAACCTTACTGGAATAGGGTGATGTTTCCCCTCCTGTTTAATGTACAGCTGCATCCTGTTCTGCATCTGTGAGAGCCGCTGTGACAGAGGCAGCTTGCAGTGGGACAGAACAGGGGCTCGAGCATGTGGGTGGTCCCAGCCCCTCTCAAAATCGCCACATAAATTTGGTTTCTATGAAAAAGCTCTTGTGAGTCACTTTTAGGATATGTTTCACTCTAATTCTTGCCTTCCTGCAGTGTTCAGTCCTGCACAGGAGGCTGGCAAACAGCAGAGCCCTTCTGGGCAACAGGCGGGAATGGGAACAGTAGCAGGCCCCGAGGTGTGTTTATACAGTCGGTCTCGCTTCCTCGCTTCCTCCCTTCCTGTGATATATTAACTACTTCAGAAGTTTCCCGGCTGTTTCAGGGGATGAATGATGGCAGTGGGAGCCCGTATTTAACCTTCACTGCTCAGGCTGCATGCTTTGTAGTTGTCGTCTTTTATCTGCCTGGCTATCTGGGAAAGGCTTCAGACATCTCCCGGCTGCTTCTCCTCTCTGCCTGCTGCCGTGCTCATGGAAGGCACAACCACTCGTGGCTGTATCCTTTAGAGCTCAGCCTCCATCCTCTGAGTTTATGGATGCACCACAGGCTGGAGGCTGGCTCCCCCAGGGAGTTCCCAGAGGCTCCCCCAGCAACGCCGTGGCATCCTTTGCCTCCAAGTTATTTGCTTAGATGTGGCCTGTCACTCGCTTTTGTTGTCAGTTTGTTTTCTTCCAGCTCAAGTAGAGGTGATTTGAGTGAATTATTTCAGTGAATGATGAATAGAGGTGTTTTGGGCAGTGAGTGTTTGAAATATCTACAAAAATGAGGCTTCTTGATTTCTTTGACGGATTAAGCGGTCCCTGGAAGGGTTGCAGAACCGCACCGCAGCAAGTGTTAGGAATAAGATTCCCCACCATTCTTATTCCCCAAGAAGGTTCCAGCCTGGAATAGTCCTGGCCTAGTGTGAAGGAATTTCAGGTATTAGCTGTGACAGTGTTGCACCAGGCTGCACTGGGAGGCACATGCAGCTATGCTGAGACATCGTGGTGATCCCTCCTTTAACACAAATGTTATTTACCTGGGATTAATTTTTCTGGTTTTCCATGGATAGAAGGGGAAAAATCGGATGAGCTGTTTAGGCAGGGTGAACTCACCTCGTCTAAACCCTGGTGGTGATCCTGGGTAGGGCTGTCACTGGATGGCATATAAGCATTTGATTTAATTATTGTGGATCTGAAGCTATTAAATACTAAACTATTTGAAAATATAAGAGAAAAAAGGGGGTTATTCTGCATTATTTTGGACCACAAAACTGTCATTGCATATCTTGATGAACTCTAGAGCCATCAGAGGGCACTTACGCATGTGGGGTGGGGTGTACAGCCTGCTTCTGGTCTGCTGCTGTTACCCACCTCCAGCAGGGAGCTGGTCTTGACCCTGTAGAAGAGATTGTCATGCTGAGTGTTCAACTGGAGTGGCTGCAGAGAGGTGAGGGATGCTGCCATGCGCCATCAGTGAAAAGCATGTGCCACCTTTTGTCCTTAGCCGTTGTGTATGACCTGCAGTAATGAGTCACCTGCACAAACTCCAGGGATGAGAGATGCAGGAGAAAGGTATTTTCACACTGGTAAGAAGTTAACTGTGGAAAAGCCATGAGGATGTGGGGAGGGGAAGAACAGGCAGCATGTTCTCCCTTAGATTTACAGAAGACAAGCAGTTTTGTTACCGTTCCTCTGACTAAGGCTGTGGCACATTAAAATCTGATTGAAGGTGTCACAGGTGCTATGCAAATAATGCAGATAAAGCTCAAGTCCTCAGGATCTCGCAGATAGTATTTGCCCAGCAACAAGTAAATAGGGATAAAGGAGACAGAAGAAGAAAGTGGCAGGATTCCAGCAGAGACACATGGGCTTAAATGTGTATTTTGACCAGAGACTCGGTGGCCTCAGGAAGTTGTGTGGCCATGTAACAAACCTGTATCCAATACTTGTCTTAGTCTGTAGCAGTTTGTGAGAGTAGACAGAGAATTTGAAATTATATTAGGTAAGATTATGTGGCTGGGCAGAGAGAAGGGCTCTGTGGCCACGCAGGGCATCCTCTAGACCTGCTGTACTGATTCTGTGATGAAAAGTTTTCTAAGAGTATTTTGCTGCAAAATTCCGTGGTTTGTTTGTCTTACTGCTTTACGTGCACTTCTGTGACCACTCAAACAGCCTCTTTAGCTTTAGTGTTGAGTGCCTCTGTCTACTCTGTTTCACCAAGGTACCAGCTCAAGGAGCCACAGGCTGAGGTATTCCTACTCTTATGAAGTATGTGCAAACTTCAGGATCATTCAGAAGATACAGCAGTCTTGCACTTTGGTTTTTGTCTGAATCTGAATTTCAAAATGGAAAGGGTTTGTTCATGACGGTTCAAGGGTGCTCACCTTTGTTACATTCCCAAAATGAAAATACATGCTGTTCCAAAACAAATTGACTTCTGTCCTTGATGCAGAGATGAGTGAGATACTGTTTTCTCGTGTCTCTGACTTGGAGGCTGTGGAATTATTGTTGCTGACTGTAAACTGTATCCTTGACTATAAACGGTGCGGGAGCATTTTGTTTTAAAGTACAAGAGAGATGAGAGATGTGCAGTTTATTCAAGACTAGCATTGGAACCCTGGGTCTGGCAGTTCACAGTGGACATCTGCCAGCTAGACAGAGCCTTTTGCTTAATGAAGTTACAGGACAGGCAGTGGGAGCTGTGATTTATGAGGAAATAACATGAAGCAAACTGATAGTAGAAAGTTTTTATGCACTTCGTGTTCTACTTGTTCTCAGTCCATCTCCCCTTAGACTCTCAGCAGTATCTGGTAAGGGAAGCTCATCTCTGTGTGACTTGGGGTCAAGGTGTATGACCCAATCGACCAGACAATTCAGTGTGATTGGCTCCAGGCATTGCCCATTCCTAACTACATGAAAAAGATCTTCTCTCCCTCAATTGGAAACATAGAAAATAATGTGCACTTTCAGTTTGGGAGCAAGTTTTGAAAAGCTTATTACCTTATTTGAGTGTATTTGGTGTCCAGTCTTCCTTTAAAGCCAAAACCAGCATCTCTGCATTGTCAGTGTCCCCAAATCATTTTGATAACCTTGTCTGTGCAATAAAGCAGTCGCAATTGTCTGTTCTTTTCCTTTTCACATCCCCTCCTAAACAGGCGAGAGTTAGCAAGTGCTGTTACATCTCTCCTTGAGTTGTTGGTTTTATTTGACTCCAGGGAGACTTCGGTGGAGGGTACTTGCTCTGCTAATGAGTGGTGCTCAGAAGCCATTTAAGCCCCTTGGAAACTCAGTAGCTGAACAGGTAGCCCCCGCTGACGTCTGCAAAGCTGCTGCTGCTGCGTCCTCCCTGCTGCGCCCCGTGATAAGGCACAGCTTGAATCTTCAAATGCCACTGGGAGGATGATCAATCTCAATCCAGTCCTTACTCTCTCCCCCAGACAACTTCTACTGAGGAAGAGAGAAAAACATAAAAGCTGTGGCTTTAGGGCGTGAGAATTTGGAAGGTGGTGGAGTTAAAAATCAATCATGACCCACAACAAAGGACTTGCAACTTCATCTCAGGCAGTGTTATTGCTGTGCGATCCCAAAAGCAAGTAAAAAACCATAAATGCAGACACAAGCAAAGATGAAAACTTTTGTATTCTTATTATTATCCTCAGTGGAGGAAAAACTGCTTATTCTATCCACTTACCAGGCAAACTGAAGTTAAAATAAAATAAGGGAGATCCTACTTATCTGATGTTTGCAGCAACGCTGTGCATACGATATACAGCAGGGAACTGACACAAAACAAAGTAAAATCTAACATTAATCCCCAAGAAACGTCTTACAGACCTGAACACAAGATGCTATGGCTTTTATTCAAGGAGGATTTTTTCTGAGGGATACATTTTGGATCTTTTTGGGCTTTTCACTAGTTTCAGCAACTGGAATATTTCCAGGAATTTACTTAATTCTGTTGCTTTCCTAATAGGGAGTAAGACTTAATGTTGTAAGGCTGTCCTTTTTTTTTTTCATTTCAGGAATGTGTTGACACCCAGATTCTCTCAGAGGTCTTTCTTTCGCTGAAATTTTCCATCACATTTGGAAAATGCTTATACCTATATAACTCTCTAAGATCTGACCCTGTGAAGCTGATACTTTAAATATAGGATTAAAAATCCATATTTTGGCATGCTTCATGTCAAAATGTATTTTCAGGTAAGCAATCCTTCAATCTATGGAACTCAGCTCTTTGCACTACCTGAAATCCAGGCAGTGATTAAATGCCTGCCTGGTCCTTAAGTACATGGAGAAAGGCTTGGGAGTTTTAAAATTAAGTGTGAATTCTTACAGGGAAGTTAATTTAGTTGATGTTGTTTAAAACACAAAGAGAAGCCCTGTTGCTGTTACTGATTGCCAGGCCTCTGAATGAAAGACTTCAAAAGCGGTGCTGAAAGTGCTCTTATTTCAGACTTGGTCGTGCCTTATACCTTCCTGACCTTAAAACCATGTTGCCATTTTGCTTTCTTACCATCTGTTCCTTCATTGGCTTTTATTTTCCTCCTCCTTGTTTTGGCACATCCCACCTCTTTGGTTATCTGGTACTGAGAATACCAGTTATCTGTGAACTCTTTCCCAGGTGATGGTTTTGGATCTGTGAGTCTCCCCTTTGCAGGAGCTTTCTCTCTTCTCCAGTATTTTTGAGACCTCTTGAATTCAGGGCACTCCAAATTGGGATTTCCCCAGTGTTGCTCCAGAGGCAGAGGTGAATTTGAGCGATTGGGGGTCAAGTGTGAGCTTGAATTCAGCACAAAATTTGGCCCCAGGTGAGGTGCTGGGTTCTCACATCCATCCCTGGGCAGACAGTGAGGCTGCTCTAACACCCAGCAGAAGGTCACAGTGATCTGGAGCCACATACCTGAAGATTGAAGGCTGGGTAGTGTTGCTTGGTATTGCTTCACATTATTTCTTACTTTATGTATCTATCTTACTATATATATATATATGACTTTATAGGAGTTGTAACTATTTCTCCCAGCTGGAAAAAATAATCTCCCTAAGTTCATACATTTACTTTTTTCTCCAAGTCCAGCTGAACTTTTACAAATAATGGCATTACCTCCAGATCTTGAAATAGGTTCTTGTCTGTTCTTTGAGCTGTCACTTGCAGAGGTTTTATTTCAGGATGATGAAAAAGTACGCGTGCTTTCCCCCTGCACACATGCTTTGCATCTCTTGCATTGCCTCTCAAATCAAACACTGAAATGCATTTGGAGAATTTCACAGTGGAAATGCAAGCCACAACTTTTGTTGTCAGTTTAATTCTGAGGTTAAAATAGGTATTTAATGAATTTCTTCCCTGAAGTTGGGCTTTGAAATGGTGCCCAAATACAGTGATTCATTTTATCTATTCTGGTTTTTTCAGCAACAGTGAAACATGTTGGGGAACCCCTCTGCTAATTTGCCTTTTTATGGTTGAGAATTTCATAGATTTTTGCAATTATAAGGTTGGAAAAATGTGACCAGTGTTTGCACACAACCTGGCAACAGCCCTGTAAGAGTGGGAGAGGAAGGGAGATGATACTGCACAAAATCAATCCTTTCAGTCACAGTTCACTCCTCTGACCTGAGTCCTGAACACTTGCACTTGCAGAGGCGCTTCTGGAATTTGCTGAATCGGAGCCCTTGCTCCTGCCAGCACTGCAATTAGCCCAGCGCTGTTTGAATTCCCTCCCGAAGGAAGGGGGCTGCTGCAAGCGTGCTCCCACCGCGCAGGGCTGGGCTGGGGGTCTGTTGGCTCAGGTGCTGTTGTCTGCAGGTTTCTCTCACCTCACCTGGGTGGTTTTGGCTCCCAGGAGGGCAGAGGTGTGAGCAAGAGGATGTGGCTGTAGGGATGAACCTGCTGCTCAGGCACTTCTGGGAGAGGAGGGGCAGAAGTAAAGGTGATAAAGGAGAAGGACAGATAAAGAAGGAGAAGCATTGCTGGGGAAAACCTTGAGGGCAAGGACCAGGCTACTTCCCTGGTGAATGACTCTCTCCCTGGGGTGCTGTGCTCAGTATTACCATGTGAACTCAGGGTATTATGTGAATATATAACCAGGTAATCCAGGCCCATCAGCAGAAATTATTTACTGAACTGTCAGTAATAAGAAAAGAAACCCTTGCAAGGCCTTCAGTTCCTCTATGAATAATTCTACTTCTGTTTTCCCATCACTTTTGGTGATGTTCTCCACCAGGTGGTACAGTAAGCACAACAGAAAGGAAATCAAAAAGACAGGACAATTCTCAAGGGTTTGTGTACAACCTTGATGCTTTAATGAAGCAAAAGTAATCTGTCTTTAAGAGAAAGATTTTATTTATTCAATTATGTTGGACTGAAATTTGTTAATATCTATTATCCTGTGTGCTGGGAATAGCTAGTGAAGGAATTGTAGCCCCAGCCTTTTTCCAAATATGATTTCGGGGGTAGTTCTGAGGCTCAAGTACATTTCCTTAAGGAGAAGTAGCATGAGATGAGAAAGAATTCGATCCGTGTTCTTAAAGATCTATAAGAAGCCAGCTTTTTGATTTTAATATGAAGTTAGTGCCTTATAGTGAATGGCAGAAGAAAATCACAGATGCCCTGCAAATCAGGAAGATGTTTTGTCTGGAAAAGCCCCTGTTTGTGGTCAGGCAGGCTCATTGGTGGCAAAGTGAGTGCTCTTTGCTGGAAGCAAGCTTCATGGACAGGAGAGTAGGGATCATCCAGTGGCCACAGTTCTGGCTCTCAGCCTTTGTTCTCTGCCAGATATTCCTGGTACACTCAAGACTGAGATGTGCAAGTGCTGTAGTAAATCAGAGATGTAATCAGTAGTTTTGGTGTTTTGATAAAAAAAGGCAGGTGCGAGTTGCAAACTGTGGGGTCCTCCTTTGTCCTTAACAGCCACATTACATGTTACCTTTCCTAAAAGCATTTCATGATTCTGCTGGCTGGTGGCCCAGAATTAGTGGGGGCAGTTTGGGATCCATGAAAAGGAGATACAGGAAAAGCAAGGGGTGTAATTGGAAGAACACTAGGAAAAAGAGGAGCTGCCTGGTGCGATCTCAGATTGCATAAACTCTGTTTTTACCAAGATGCATTCAGCTTTTGTTATGTGAAAAGCCATGTGCTGACAACATCGTGGAAAGAACTTTTGGAAAGAAGCATCAATCTGACAGCAGGGGAGTGTGCACTGGCATCCCAGGTGGTCAGCTCTGTTGGTAAACAGGATGCAAAGAAGATAAAAAAGAAAGTAATTTTGGCACCATCATTTCTACTTCTTCCATTACAAAGAAATGATGAACAAGATGTGTTTTGAAATAAAAAGCGAGTAGTTGTATAATACTGCTACAAAGTACCCGAAGGAAGATCATGATAGAACTGAACTGCCACAAAGAAAAGCAGTTGTGGCTGTGGAAAAATAATTTTGGTGCTTTTCCTACTCAAATACAGGTATATGGAGGAACATCACAGCATGACAATGAGGTGATACTTGTCATTTGTGTGACAAAGACAAATTAGAATCCAGCCATCTCAGGGTGGGAACGATTTTCTTGAAAATTAATGACTTGATTAGAAGGAGAAATGAAGCTTCTTCAAGGGGACATGCAAATAACGGAGGAATCACTAAAACTGTCACCTGGTGTAAAGCGAACATTACACAAAGAAAGATTGGTGGGATAGCGTACAAAGACAAATTTGATGTTATATTAATCATGCAGCACCAGTGGGTCCAGAGAGGAGAGGGGGAGGAAGGATTCAGCATGGCACGTGTGTGACTTACGGAGGTGTTTCCTGCTAAGCAGGGAAGGAGTATCCCATTCCCCGACCGGGGTACATCCTCTGCACCCCCAGACTGGGGTACCACACTCAAGTGAGTTTTACAGGCCCTGTATTTTTCTGGGTGGTGCTGCCACTGTCTCCGATCCCAGTGGAAGAGCTGTGCCTCCTTTCATCTAGAGACAAGGGTCACAGAGAACCATTAATTGCAGCAAGTGCTTACAGCTCCCCAGTGGCAAATCTGCAGAGCCTGGTGGGTGGAGTGTGTATTGGGGGAGTTCTGCCACCTTTCAGGAGGAGTGGGGCCATGAAGAACGAAGTTTACAGGGGCAATTAGTTTTGAGTTCAAGCCCAACCTTCCTAGGGAAGGACATGACTGAGGACAGCCAAGGCAGCTAAACCAAAAGTGATGCTTTTCTTAAGCACAGGAGTATTACCTGCATTAATGACTACAGACAAGTAGTATGTTTACAGAAGGCTGTCATTTGAGCTTGAGGTGTGCCTGAGAGGTTTTCTTAGGTTTTCGCTGAGTCCAAATGCCCTGTAAAGTGTATATTTTTCTATTCTCTCCTTTCTGTGGGTATAGAGAGCCACAGGCCTTTCAGCCTGATGTAGGTAACACAATAGGACCCAAAGGTGTTCATCAAACACTCTTTTCTCTCATGCAGCAGCAGCAATGGAAAAGAGACTGATATCCAACCAGTTCTCATAATTATGCCAAATTTGTCAAATGTAAGTTTGATGGAAATCTGTCACTGTCAAGTGAGGGATCTTGAAGAGACCTAAGAGAAAAAAAGTCTAGTGTTGCGCTCTAGCTGCGTCTAACAAAAGCAGGTGTGAAGATAAGCTTGCAAGCTCATGATGTGGTGATTTCTGTTTCCTTGGCTGCTGAACGTCAGCACCAGTGGCATTGAGCAGCCAGCGCTCTCCGGATGGTGATGCCGGGGACAAGCAGGGTGGATTTGTGCTGCTGGGAAGCAGATTTTTGGCCCATGTATCTGCAGGCTCTGCCAGAAGCCCTGGAATGGTTTTCATACTTTCAGACACATTTTTACAACAGTATGGCTTAGATTTTGTAAATGATAAGGAAGGCAAACGTTACTGAGCATATGATTTTCCTCTGGGAGGTAGGGCTCTGCTCAGGCAGGATTTGTGGCAAGTCTTAGGGGCAGGAGCCACTTGCTTTCATTTCCAGCGTTTGCCCACGTGTTCTTGGTCTACCTACTTTAGAAAATGCCTGTTTTACTGTTGGTAAGTAGTCTGAAGCACTTAGTTTTCTAGCTGCATCACACCTGTATCAGAACAATTTCCAAACATGCTCCCTCCAGGCCAAGTACTACCACCTGGAATTCCCTCTGCTTGCAACATGGCTGTGATATCTTCTTTATTTGTCTGAAAATAACTGTACTGTGCTGGTCCATACAGGACATTTATTTTCCTGAGATCAGGGTGATGGCTTCCTGCAAAGCCACAAGAAAACTTGTGAAAATCAACATCAGCACATGTGTGCAGTTTTCACACTGAGTGTCATGGGCTACCTAACTTCCCTTGCACATATACCCTCGTATGTTCACATTTAGCACGCTGGGTGCACGTTTCTGTGCTTCTTCATGCTCTCAAAACATGGTCCTGTACAGTCACTTCATGCTTTGTTTGCTTGTTTTTAGTAAGATGATGCCAACCTGGCAAAGACTCTGTTAATAGCAGGTCAATTCATTCTCCAGCTAAGAATTTCTCTTGATTTCCAGTAGAAAGTTTTGAAGCCACCTCTTTGCTGTTGTTTGAAAGTAGTCACTTGGACTGTCTTCTTATTACCCATGTATATTTAAACATAAATTGCATCTGACTGCGGTGACACTAATTAAGGCGGAGGCACTCAGATGCAGCCCCCCTTGCGGGGACCGTGGCCAATAAACCCGCCGTGACTGGCAGGTGTTTCGACCACTTTAGACAACAGCAATTTCATAAAGTGTCCTTCCCCTTCTCCTTGACAAGGAGGGGGCAGCCAGGCCTCCTCTGAGGCATCCGCCACCAGGCAGGGACCAGGTGGCCTCAGGAAGCATGGAGCTGGCACCCAGCTTTTCGAGGCTGTTGCCTCCTTTCTTTCGTAAACAGGGATTTCCACCCCACCCTTCCCTAAAATATGAAAGGATTTTATATTATCTCAGTGGTTTTATAATATCCCAGTGATGTGCTCCTGAGGTGTTTGACCAAATATTATTAAAACTCTCCAAGGGCTAATAATCCTGGAAGTAGTGCGACGCCTTCCTGTGACATTGAAATAATTTAGTAATTTTACAGTACATTTGAATTTTGGTGTTGTTCAGCTGCTCAGTTTCCATTAACTTCGCCTGGAATTTCTTACGTCCATGCACACAAGCAAAAGTGTCGTTTCTCCTTCATGCTCCAAAACGCCACCTGAATCACAATTGTGTTGCAGCTAATTGTTATTAATTAAGCTGTTCGTAGCAGTCCAAGCTGGATTGTGCTTTTCTGTGGATGTAATAAGAAGCGAAGGCATTTAGTAAGCACAGTGTTGTGGGAGAAGAACAAGGGAGCCTTGCTCCTGGGAATGTCTCTTCAACCTGTGAGATGCGTTTTGGGAGGGTCTGGGTGTTTTTAAGGATGGGGCCACCAGCTCAGGCTCATTACCATCAGGCGAGCTCTGCTGACCTTGGCTGCCGTTTCCCCGTCACAGCCAGGCAGCTCCAAGGACGTTTTGCAGCGGGTGAATTTGCTCGGAGCCGCTCTGGCCGCGCGTGCTCCCGCATCACTTAAGCACAAGGCCTTGGCCAGAGCCCCCGGCACAAGGTTTGGCGAGGAATCACATGGTGGGTGCCCTGTGCTCCCCCTCCCGCTTCCCCCTCCCTTCTCAGGTTCAGCTGAACCGGATCATGGAGCGGATCGAGCGAGAGGAAGGGATTAATGAAGTGGGGACCCCGGGAGCAGCCTCCTCACAGAGGGCCTGCGTCGGGAAAATTGCTTCCCGGCTTTTCTTCTCAGTGAGGCTGCTGACGAGCATGCCTGTTGCTGCTCTCTGCCCGGGGATGAGCAGCGAGGCACCTGGCATTCTTCTGCCTTCTGGCATGTTGGCTTGTGAAAATAAAGTCAGGTGAGGAGGACTTTGGACAGAAATGGTGTCATCTTCACGTGAGAGGCAGCAATAGGAAGCTGCTTTTGGTCTGTGGGAATGTACCATCCATGTCTCCAAAAAAATGAACCTGCCCTCTGTTGTGTCTTCTCTTTTTGTCCCCCTTGCCTTGGATTAAGAACCAGAAAACAGATGATTTTGGCAATCACTGCAGAGTGTTATTTTAACAGTGAGCTAATGGTTACCCTGTGCAGGATAAAAGTGCATATAAATGCCCACTTAAGAGGTCAGGAATAGTCTTGGGACTTCTCCAAGTCCAAAAGGATGTTGGTAATGGCTTGTGTACAGACCTCAGAAATAAGCCCAAGGGCACAGTCTGGTGGTTGCTCCAGGTTGCTCACTTAAAGCCTTGCTGGAACAAGCAGGCTAGAAAGGGGATCCCTGGGAGAATCATCACGGGTGGGTGGGGTAGGAGTCTTCTACACTACGCTTAGTTCGGAGAGATTTACTCCTGCCCTCGTCTCCACATGCCACTGAACTGAAGCTTTAATCTATCCTCGGATCCTCCTGGTGCTGCCACCACTTTTGTGGGGGTAGCTGCAGAGTTTTATAAGGCATTGCATTTCTTTCATCCCAACAAATTCCTTGGCGTTTTGCTGTTACATGTCTGTTGTTCTGCTGGTAGTGTTTGCAGAAAAATGACCAAATCTCAGATAGCAGCCTGGGCTGGGATGTGGAAAGTCAGTGAAAGACTTTATGGCTCTTTGCAGGGTAAACCCCCCTCACCCTGAGCTTATTACTTCCTCCCAGGACTGCTGTATTTGTGGCTCCAGTGACAAACTAGTCCTGCTGTTTGCTGAGTGGAGGATTCTAAACTGATGGTGCTTCTGCTCCCAGGATTTACCATTTGGCAGATACTTTATTGCTATCTTGTGACATTTCCCTGCACTTTTATGCTCATTTATATAACTGATTTCTTTGATTTATGGCAGGTTTTCTTCATGTATAACAGTGTCATAAATTGCACAGCCCTCCTTTAAGTGGTTATGAATTTGACATATTCAGTAAACTGTGGCATGGGGGAAAGGGCAGATGCCTTTTGAAGAGGCTTTTGATCCCAATCCCAAATAAAATAACCTGTTCTCTCTCAAAAAAAAAGAGAAGCAAGCATCAAAATAACTTGGCATAGTCTGTTTCTTGACTGGCCAGCTGGTTGTGGGTTTTTTTAGTGCAAAATGTAAGTTATTCATGTATGATAAAAAAATGCATGAGCCCAAACCCACAGAGTGGTGATATTTGTGTGGAAGTCCCTGGAGCTCTGTTATCCAGGGTCCACAGAGGCTTTCAGAGAAGCAGCAAATTAATGTTGTTCTTTCAACAAACCTTTCTCTTTCTCTTCCCTTTCTCTTTGTAAAATTGCTATTTCAGATGTTGCTATTTTTTAAGACCCTCAAACAAGCTCATATTTCCAAGGAGTGTTCAGTGGCCATCAGGGATCCAAAGCCTATCAAAGCCACTGGTCAGACTTGTGAAATAAAGACCTTGGGTTTTGATTTTGTTGGCATCTTGCTTTGTAGGGGAAGAGAAACAGCTCATTTAAAAATTGCTTTCTGAGTTCAGCTGTCAGAGAAGCTTTCTGTTGACCTTTACAAATTGATACCGTCACAATCAATGGACAGAAGTTTAAGGGCAGTCTCTGGGGTGGAGAGGCAGGAATGAACCCAAACATTTATAAAATATATATGGAGTGCCTTTTTAAAAGTCCACCAGAAATAACAGCAAGTATTAACAGGGAGTATATTTGAACAAACTGTTCTGTAAAGAATTTATAATACCTGATTCTAAGTAGGGTTAGTTGGAACTCAGCTATTTGAGATGATTTCTGAAAGTATATGTAACTAAAAATAATAAATAAATATGCCTTAGGTTGGTGCAGTGCAGCAGTAGGTTGGGTGAGGGAAGCAATTAGAGATGTTGAAGTTGCTTTGTGAGATTCAGCTGCAGGGAAACTGCGTTTCAGGTGCAGTGTGCACTCCCCAGTGCTCCCTCCAGCCTTGGGAAGCGAAACCATTTACAAAGGCTCAGGAGGAATTGTATGAAGAGGGACAAGCCAGTCTGTGATTTCAGTGGCTGCCTCACTCATTTTTAAAGAATCAATGAGTCACACTGAGAAGCTCCTCAAATGCAAACATGCAGTCCTCCCCTCCCAGGTAAAACAGGCAGGAGCTTCAGTGCTGCAGGAGTTTGCCCTGAATATTCTGCTCATGTACAGTGAGGTT
The DNA here is from genome assembly GCA_013389985.1 of Dryoscopus gambensis. Classification (NCBI taxonomy): domain Eukaryota; kingdom Metazoa; phylum Chordata; class Aves; order Passeriformes; family Malaconotidae; genus Dryoscopus; species Dryoscopus gambensis. The sequence goes on along the minus strand of WEIT01019915.1, from coordinate 62,450 downwards.
ATCAGCACACCAGGGATGGGCTGTGCAGAAGATGCTGCCCTCACACTGGGCTTCATGTTCTTATGCACAGCATGTAGAAGAAAAAAAAGGTTCTTGCCTAGACTTTATTTACTGAGAGTTTGTTTTTCCTGCCTATAAACTGCTATCTGAAAGCACCTGTTTTAATAAAATATATGGGGTTTATTTCTTAGTGCAGCCATGGGCAGTTAGGCAAATAGAACCTTTGGTGTAAGGAAGTGTTGTGTAACAGGGCACATTAGTTCTTTGATTTGATGACCATAACATATATGATCCCCACAGACACCAGGACATGGTCTCTGTTCCTAGCCCAGCATATTTTGGCTTCAGACAAGGTGTGGTGTCCACCTGGGGGCTCGAACAGCCTCAGCACGGCCCCTGCCTTTCTCTCCGACTGCAGTGCCATTCCCCTCTTCTGCAGTACTTCCAAGTCTAAGTAATTACCATTTCAGCTGTCTTATGTGAGCTGGATTCTCCTGCCTGCTTGACAAGGTTATCGTGTTGCTTGAGAACCTGTTATTTTCATTAATGAAAAATAAACTGCATTCAGTCTCAACTTAATAGATGTGTGTGTATGGGCTAAAATAGGATATTTCTGTTGTCCCGTTCTCCTGCATTGCACGGTCACCTTGGGCAAAGCAGCTCCGAAGTGTTGGGTCTGTTCTTGCCTGGTAATGGGAACACCCAAACCATGGCTTGGCCCTTTCAGGTGTGTCCCATGAGATACTGTTTTTCTTTAATTTCTCAAGTGTTTTTTCAGGGACTGTTTAGGTCCCCCTGCAGTTTTGCTTTGTCAGGCTGCCAGAATTTGGGAAGATTGTTCTCACCAAAGCAGTCCTTTTCTTTAGGTGTTGAAATTTCACAGTTACTTTAATCATTTTATTAGGTGGTATTTGGGTTATGTGATAATTACTAATGTAATGTGAGAAAGATTTCTGTGGGAGATCTTGGGGAAATACCTTTTACATGTCACAAGTGGCTTGTGCTTAAGCTGTAATGAGGCGCCTCTTGCTGTGTGCTTTAGTGGTGACTAATTACCCACAGTTACAGTAGAGACTTAAAAGCACCTGTCCCACCTCCCTGCTCTGAGCTGCATCTCTTACATAAGCGATGCTTAAATACTAGTAAGGAGGATCTGAGGGCTTGTGAGCATCTTGCCAATATATTTTCAATATTGTACAGGCAGTGAGGGCTGCAATCCCGTTCCCATCGCAGCGGCCGCCGGCGCTCCCACCGGATTTCCCAGGCTGAGAACCAGGCGGAAGCTGAATGAATGCGCTCCCCTGTGCACGCACAAACTCCGCGTGTTTGCACAATGTTAATTAAAATGCATTTAAGTTGAGTAAGTGCTTGCGGTGTTTGGGGGCCTTCTGGGGAAGGGAGAAGCAGGGAGGGAGGCAGACAGGCGGAGGCCTGCGGCTGTTGGGAGCTGTGTGAGTCCCAGCGGCGTGGCAGGAGCTGCCAGGGAACACAAGCCACCACCACCACAGCACCAGAGCAGTGCTCTGTGCCAGCTGAGCACCCCTGGAGAGCACTGCCAGGGGGAAAGAGCCCTTCGTGTCCCAGCAAAGCAGCCTGGTTTGGGAGCTGGGAAATGATTTTGGTCCAACCTCACAGCAGATGTTACTGGCATCCCTTGCCAAATTGATTTTCATTGAAGGCACATGTACAAAAAACCAGACCAAGTGCCCGGTTCCCCTGTGCTCCCCTGCTCCCACCTGTGGGTGCGTTCCCCTGGTGCTTGTGGGTTTGTGCTCCATCGTCTTCCCTCCACTCCTTCCCCTGGCATTGAAAAAACAACCCAAATCCTTCTCACTGCTGGGACCTGTAGAGGTTTCCACCACTTTGCCCTGATAGGGAGCCAGGATATGCCGTGGCACAGTGATAGAGGGAAACAGGCTGCGCTGCTGCTGCACTGGAACAGGACTTGAGAAGACTGAGGGCTGGAAAGCAGGGAGAGCAATATTTGGACACTCTGAGGCCTTCACCTTGGCACTTGGAAGAACTCGTGACCTTGCATTACAGTTATTTATCTGCAGGCTTATTAGTCTTAGAAGGTATTGGTGATGGTCTGTACTTTGGTGCTGTAGGGAAGAATTTTGGTTCATGTCATTAAGAGTTAATCACACACTTAATCTTGAGTGCTGCACTCAAGTGCCTGACTTGTGCAGGAACAGTTTGTAATGTTCTTCCGCAGCAACAGGGAGGGTGATTCCTCTGCGTGATGGTTCGGAGCAGCAACTTTCACGTGAACTAACTTGCACTCTGGAATTGATTTCCTTGGGGAGGAAACGTAGGTCAGCTGGAAAAGGGTGCTGGTGATACTTCACTTTTACTGGGAGGCCCAGTAAGGAGCCCAAAATGGAAGCCTGGTAAAAGGAGAAGGCCTTGCCAGTGCTCAGAAGCTGGAGAGCAGAGGAGACCAGTGTTGTATTTCAGAGCCTCTTGAAAATGATTTTATTGTCTCAAAATGCGGCCTTACCTGTGCTAAGCCAGGTGCTGGGAGCAGAGACCACTCAAATCTTCCTTGAATAGTGTCTGCTAATTGCTTGTTTAGGTTATGTACTTCATTGGGAAGTAGCTTGCAAATGCTGAAGATCTTTTGATAAACTAGCCTTTTGCATCTGGTATGAAAATCTCACGGTCTTCCTAAGCTACCCTGCTGCGTAAGTGGCTGTATAAGAAATATTTTGATTTAAAATGTTTTCCTATCACAACATGCGTGCTGGTAATTTGCCAATTTGACCACTGGAGCCAGAAGCATCTCCTCAAAGCCATCCTGGTGGGGGTGGCGGTCAGCAGCACGGTGCCACGTGTCACCCCCATGTCACCTCCATCCCTCAGCTTCCCCACCAGCTTGGAGGCTTATCTGCTGCCTCGTTGTCAGAGTGAGTGCTTCCAGATTCACAGCAAGGCCTCAAGGAGAGCCAGATGATAGAGCAGATGGTAGATGACTAATTTGGCAAAGTTAGATGAGTGGAAATTGTTTGCTTTAATTGCTTGTCAAGTCCAGTACCTACATTATAGTTAAGGAGCGACTATTTACCCCCAAATAGAACAAAACGAGGAAAGGAAGTGTGTGTGTGTCTGTGTGTCTGTGTGTCTGCGTGTGTCTGCGTGTGTCCGTGAAGAGTAGGGAGAAAAAGTGAAGACGTACACAGAGAAAAAAATTTGGTTCCAAGGCTTGAGGAGGAAGAACCATCGGTAAAACTTCTTGTATTAATTTCTCCCCTTTTTTAGAGGTAGCTGTGTGATACAGGTCCTGCACAACATTATTCCTATTTTGTCCTTTCCAGTTGCTGTGCCATAATATAGAGGTGACATGACTAAAAGAGAAACAATGCTGGAAATACTGGCATAAAACAAGCTTGTGATGATGGCTTGACATGGTCACTACAAGCAAATATCCTTGAAATGTCGCTGTATAAATCTGGCCAACATTTTGATGGTGTTTTTTGGTTGGTATGAACAGGAAGGCACATCAGTAAAATATGCTGAAGCATCCACCAAAGGGACTTTGAAGAGTTTGGCACAAGGAGAGGGTTCCATCAGCTCTCGAAAATGTTAGCACACATAGCTAATCCTTCTTGATGGAGTCACAATCACTGTCAGTCTCTGCTGTGCCCAGCTGTTTCTGTTCATAAAATTGGGAATGAGCTTCCATTTGTAGGTGGCATATGATCAGCCTCTCTTGGAGGTGGGACCGTGCTGGTAACACACATCCTTGCAACTTTGCTGGAAGTGCTGGAAAGCTTTTACAATGGCATATGAAACGATGTCTGAGATTTTAGTGACCAAATTTCAGGATATATTTGCTTTTGGTCCCTGGTACTATGCGCCCCAGGGACCCCTTCTTCATGCCATGGAGAAGAAAAGCTGTGGGGAAAGTGTTTGAGTGCTCTTCTAGTATTGTGAATGAAAATCTGGATGAAAATGATAGTTAATTTTTAAATTTGACTTAATGTAGTAGGTGTGGAGAGGTTAACTTGAAAATCAAAATAACTAATATTAGACCTAAAAAGTTAGGAAGAAATTTTTCACTGTGAGGGTGGTAAAGCCCAGAGAAGCTGTGGCTACCCCATCCCTGGAAGTGTTCAAGGTTGGATGAGGGTTGGAGCAACCTGGTTTGGTGGAAGGTGCCCCTGCCCATATCAGGGGGGTGGAACTTCAAGGGGGAGGGATGATCTTTAAGGTCCCTTCCAACCTGAAACATTTTATGATGCTATAATAGCACTCCCAGGATTGTGTTTCCGGGCCCTTTGGAATTTTGCATGCAGGTACAAGGGATTAAAACTTGTAGTGGTGCTGCCATGGAGCAGCCTGTACTGTGTCACCTCATCCAAGTGAGCCCCTGACGGGCTGGGCAGCAGCTGGGTGGCCCTGCTGGGCTCCTCTCATGGCCACGTGGCTGTCCAGGAGTTCATGGCAGTCAGGTTGATTGCGTGCAACTGGATTCAAATGGGATGATAATTTTCTAGTGTGGAGCAGACCTTGTGGAAGGAAAACACTTGTGCCAGCTGAGCTTTTAATTAGGAGTATGGAGAAAATTATGCTCTCCTTCATTTACAGTCTCCCACCTAGGGAAAGAAAGCCTCCAATTCTAAAGCACTCTCCCAAACCACTGGGTTTACAGGAAAACGGCTGGCGACCTCCAGGAGTGTTTTGCCTTCTCACGGGAAACATCTGCAAGGCTGTAAGTGCAGACAGCCCTCGCTTCATTAGGACGTGCCTAATTGCAAGAAAATTCAGGGCTTTTGCAGCTCATTCAAGCAGAACTGTAAAATAATAATGAAAGGATTAAAAGTGTGTTTCCCCTTCCTGTGTGCCTACGTGACGGGGTGCCCAGGCTGTTGCTGAGAGTGTGGAGCAGGAAGAAGTGAATGGGGATTGCTGTGGCATTGCTGGTAATTAGTTGTTCCTTAAGGGGCTCGAGTATTCCCCCCATCTAGGGGTCTTAACAAATTGGCACGAGTGTTTGCAATTATTAATAAACAGTTCTGTTAGCTGCCTTTCAAGTAACCCTGATAATGGTGCTGTCTGTAAAAACACAGCTAATTAAGTAAATAAATGGGAAGTACGGGAGCAGAATGTGTTAAGAAAGAGATGATGACTGTTGTTGGGCTCATCTTTTCTGGGGGGAAGGAACGTGTGATTGCCCTTTTATAAAGACATTCCTGAAACCAGTGAGTCCAAGAATTTAAGCCTCCCTTTGTGTTTTTGGCACACTTGACAAACTAATTGACAAAGGGAGGTTATGCTGCCTTCAGGCAGAGGCTGGTGCAGGGCAAATGCACTGCTCTCCTGCATCCTTGCCAAAGAGATAATAAAAAATGTTTTATCATTCAAAGGAAAATATATTCAGATGCTTGAGATAACTCCCTTGGAGTTAGTGATGAGGATGCCTCATCACTGCTTCTTTGAGTGTGCTTTGAGAGAGGAGTGAGACACCGGGATTTCAGGTGGGGGTGACCGTGGTGGAGATAATGGATTCCACACTTCTTTAGTACTCCAGATGTAGGCTGATCTGGAAAGGGGTTGAATGAGAAATTAAACAAGTTTATTTCCTTCCAAAAGTTGAGCTGGGAGGATTATAAAATCCATTAGTATTACAAGAAGGAGAACTAGATGGAGGCAAGTGTGATTCCTAATTTAACGTATAGATTTAGCATCAACAGAGCAGAGCAAAATAATGGGCTGAAAAGCAGAATCTAATGGACATTTTTAAATGTCTCCATTATTTTCCACCTTTGAGTGGGCGTTTGAATGATTTGGCTGTTTTATGGAAAAATGTCAATGGGAAATTAATTTCCAAGTCATGTGCATGAATATTGATGGAAAACACAAATTCATTTCAATACAGATGATTATTACTGTTGTAATTGGAGCCATTAAGAGCTGAAACTCTGTCACTTTAGGTAGCTGGTAATAAGTAAACAATTGAATGTGAAGTGTGAATGTGTGAGTAATGCTTGAAATCCACTTTCGTGATGGCCAAGCAGTGCTCTGCTCCCGCACCCACCCAAAATCCCCCATGACTGGGATGCAGGTGAGAAGTGGCCACTGGCTTGTTGCCATCACTGCTGTTTTGGGACTCCCCAGATGGAAGAGGCATGTCCTTGAGCTTTGGGTTAACACTAGTGGTGGGTAACTCTGCACATGAACACTCCGTGAGGTTTCTTGGCAGAATGAGGAGAGAGCAAGAAGGGCCAAGCATGTTTAGGTGGACAGATGGGTTTGAGGGGTTCGTGGTATGTCAGTAAATCAGGTCAGACTGGAGCTTCCCCCACAAACTTGGGCAAAATGTAGGGGAAGTCTGATTTTCCTGGGTGTGCATTGAAAGAGCACTGGAGGGTTTCCCTCGTGCAGATGCCCCTGTAAGGCCTCCCCTGAGCAAGGCAGAGAGTACGTGACCAGAGATGCTCAGCAATGAGAGCAGCTTCAGACTGGAGGCACAGCTTAAGCTGCTACTCTTTTCTTTGTGTTAGAGATGGGGAATGAGTAGTTTTTATCAATCAGCAGAGGTTCTGCTGCAGGAACAGTTAAAGCACACAATCTTGGTTTTTTTGTTGCTCACCTGTTTCTGGAGCTGTATAAAACAATACATCTAACAATATACAACAAAGTGCTTTGAAGAGGGTTCATGAAATACAGATTATAGTGATGTTGCATGGTGTGACAAGGAAATACATTTTGTTGTGCTCGTGTTTATACCTGTATACAGCTGGAACATGCCTGCAAATACATATTATTTTGGCACTTAATTCTAAAGAGCTGCTACAACACATAGATGCCTCTTGCTGTTCCAGGAGTGGAGCAGGAGGTGAGTGGGATATGTTCCTGCTCTGTGTTGAGCTCAGGGACAGGGGTACTGGGAATCTTGTGTGACTCCTGCTCAGCTCCCACTTCACACACAGTTACTTTAGTGCTTTTAAACTACCTTGGCAAATCAGACCCAGAACAATTATTTCTGCCCTGGAGCAGCTGGAAATGGCCTCGTATGTCTCAAAATAGGGCATAAAACTTGTTAAGTACCAGTTCACAGCCTGCTTTCTGGCCTCTGTCCCTCCCAGATTTGGCTCCCTGGCATCAGTGAGCCAACAGGAGCACCTTTGTGATTGTCCATGGCAGCAGCATTTCTCATGGCAGAAATGCCTTTTTACCCTGTTAGTTGTTATTTGCCTTAAAAAACCTGTCAAGAGAATATCTAATCTCTGTTTTAAAGGATTCTCTGGAAAGGATGGGAGGTACTGTCCCAGCCCTTCCTCCTGCAAGTGATGAAGGACCTAACCTGCTTTTCTTATAGTTTCCTCTTTTGTATTTTAAATGTGGTATAATTATTAGGTGCATCAAAAGTACACATTGCAAAGCTGAGACAGAGAGATTAATGACTTACTGTAATAATGGATTATTAATGATCCATGATTATACCCACATTTGCTATGTGACTTCAGCCTGTTGTGCAGGTCAGAGCTCTCTCCTGCTCTGAGTTCTGTTTCTGCATCAACTTACACTGCTGGTTGGGTACCAGTGGGAAAAATTGTGCACTTCTGCACCCCTCAATTGATGTAGGATAATCACTTTTGGTATGTGACTTCATGTGATGGAATCTGTGACCAATTTTTTGTTGCTGTTGAGTGGAGATGACCATTCCAGTCAGCACAGAGCTACAGAAGCCAGGCCAAGGCTTTACAATGGGTTGGGAGGATTAATTCTGGACAGTCACTTCCCCCGGTTTCCCAAATTTTGTGGCAGAGCAGGCTGGCAGGATCTGCATTGCACGGATCTTTTGATGCGGATCAGTCAGGCAGCAAAGGCCCAGGTGTGAGCTGCAACAAGATGTTCTGTGTCACAGAGCAGCAGAGGAAACTTCTCTTTTTAAGACAGACATTAAGTACTTGGAATTGCTATGAGATAAATTTAAAGGATCAGCATGATTTATTCCAAATTAGCCTTAAAGGGGTTTTTTTAATCCAAAAGAATTGATTACTAGCTATATCAAAAACTGGGAGTAGTTACTGGAGTGGTTTGGCTGTACGAAATTAATCTCAGTCCAATAAAACTCATCGCCCTGGTTCACATCTGGGCTGGCTTCACCCCTGCTGAATCCTCTTACAAGAACAGGCTCCAGGTGTTTCTGCCTCCTCACAGCAAACAAGTGGCTGCATTAGATTTCAGGAAATGTTTAATGGGTGTGCAACATGGAATATCAGTGTTGCAGTATATAGCTTTATTAGCTGAGCTGCAGGAATTGTTTTCTGAGTTGTGTTGGTCCTTTGCACGGATTGCAAAATGGAAAGGAAGGTATTTATTAGTCCTTGGGAGCCATAAGACAGAATAATACTTACCTGGCTGGAAATATAATCAGTCTTGTAATAGATACTGCTGTATTTAAGGAAGAAACACACAAACCCATTTTGTAATTGGTAAGCAAGAATTTTTAGGTGTCCTGGCAGGCACAGGCATGTGTCTCCCTGAAGGGTTAGCACACTTGTAAGGCAGATCTCGATGTTTTTCTGAATAAAACTCTATACATGAGCTAGGACAGGGCTTTGTAATTCAAAAAGAAAGATGTGCCATCTCCTAGTTGCAGTGGTTAATTGTTCCAGGTGTTCCCAATCCACCAGAGCTACGTGAGGTCCCAATATGACCACGTCTTTCCATCCTGGGTATCTCCCAAAATAGCTGTTAAAAATATTATGAATAAAGTCTTGTTTAGGTATGATTTACTCTAAGTGGTAAGGTTTTACCAGAAAATTTAAAAATGGGAATGTTCATGCTTTTATAAGTTAAGCCTCAAAATGAGGTGGTAGTTTCTCTTTTAAAACCTGAGCAAACCAAGCAGTTTTGTTTTTCTTCAACACAGCATAATGGACATAGATCAAATATTTCAAGTTTTTAACTGTAAACGAGAACTTTGAAATTTTCCTTTAACTTGGTCATAGAAAGAAATAATATTCCAGCATTTCCTGTGGTGGGTAGACCCAATGTGTATTTGGAGAAGCAGGCCTCGCAGTGCCTGTTCAGCTTTGGTCCGTGCTCTTAAGTCCCTGGAAACAACCCCAAAATGATGTGATCAGCCCTTCACCCTGTGAATGGTTTGCAGTGAAACCAGCCTGGGCCCACCCTCCCTGTGGTAGTCACGGTTCAGGCGGAGCAGATTTCTGCTGCCGTTTTTGGGGCAGAGGGAGTTTCCTTGGGAGAAAACTTTGAGCAGGTCATAGGCTTCTGGCTGCCTCCTGAAGCGCTTTGCCAAGAGGCTGCTGGAAGCTTGAATTGCACTGGCACAAGAGCAAATAGTTCTGCAGCAGAGAGACCACAGAGGGAACAGAGATGAGAATTGTTCCCATTTCTATTAAGGAAAAAAAAATGGAGGGGGTATAGTAAGTAAACAGTCAATAGTTGTAGTACTCTGAAACCTAATTACTTTTGGTATTTATAAAAAGGACCCACATCATTCAAAAGAGTATATTTTAGCCAATTTTCCTGATTGTGCCTCCAGTCATGGAGAGTTTTGTTTGTATTGATCTGATCGGGAAGGAGGAATGGCTTCAGAAATCCTGTTCTTGTCAGGCTCCTGTTTTGCATAATATAATGCCCATTCCAAAAGTTTAGATATACCCAGATTAATTTGCTCCCAGATAAGAACAGCCCACAAGCTATTGATAAAGAGGAAAAGTAAGTGCATTGAAAAAGACAAACCAAAACCAGCCCAGCCCCACACTTGACCATTTAAGCAGCATTGCTGTCCTGGCAGGCTGAGCAATGTGTGAAAAGCTGATCATGTTAAATGCTGCTTCTGTGTTTGTTTCTCTCATTTTTTTTGTCACTGCATGATGCATGGCAGGCTGATAGACTGGGATTCTGTGGTGGCTTTGAACTGGCCTTCAAAATGTAGAACAGAGACGTGTAATATTAAAGGGTGTCCTTTGAAACCTGTATTAGGATGGTATTTCCTGACATATCTCCACTGTGCATTCAGCCTGGAGACTTGTGGAAAGACAATGTGGTTTTGCTGTTGTTTTTCTCCTATTTAATTACGTAAAGCAGCTTGGAAGAGCTGGGGTCTTAAGAAAGTGATGGGGAAAACATTGTTGGGTATAAGTCTTCTGCTCAGGTTGCTCTTGGCCTGTCCAAAATACTGTTCAGGATACTGAAAATGTTGAATTATCCAGGTCAGCTTGGTTGCATGGGTCTCTCCAGCCTTGAGTCCTTCAGCCCTTGATGGGAGTGCCTCTGCCCAGTGTCTGATTCTGTCACTGGTGGAACTGGAAGGGGTTTACTGAGGCCTGGGTTTGACCCTTTAGGTTCTGGGGGCAACCTGCTTGACCTTTTTCCTGCATTTCTGCCTTTTCAGCCTTTCTGCATTTGGTGGTAAATACCTGTACTTCAGCCCATTTGGTGAGAGGTGTTTAAATTGCTGAGGTGATCCCAGGCTGTATTTCTACCTTCCTGTCTCTACTGCTGATACTCAAGTGTGACTTCTGTGACCCAGTCCTGTGAATCATTACAGATTTTTGTTGCAACTCCCTGTATCACCGTGTACAGACTTTTATTTCCTTCTGTGCTCCAGTGTCTCTCTTCCACACTGGCCTGATTGTTTGTGCTGTGGTTTCTTGCAGTGTGTGCCGGCACCGAGAACAAGCTGAGCTCCCTCTCTGACCTGGAGCAGCAGTACCGGGCCCTGCGGAAGTACTATGAGAACTGCGAGGTAGTGATGGGCAACCTGGAGATCACCAGCATCGAACACAACAGAGACCTCTCCTTCCTGAGGGTAAGCAGGCTGCTGTTCTCCTTCCCTCTGCTTCTGTGTTTGGGGGAGCAGCAATGGCTGCTGGGCTGGAAAAGACCAGGCATTTCTCCCACCAATTCCAGTGTGATGCAAGAGGATGATAAAATGTCAGGGATATGCAGAGAACAAGAGCAATGTCATTGCTGTGACAGGTGCTCTGAGTATGAGTCATTTAGATTTATCCAGGATGTGGGGGAGAAAGCCATGACGCTGGAAGGTGACACCTCACAGTCTCTCACTTTGTGTTGCCAGCAGGTACAGGGCGGGTTAGGTGGGGTTTAGGAAGGTCAGAGAATCATGCAGATAAGCACTGTAGGACTGGAGAAGCTAATCCTAATAAAATGCTAGATAGGGACTGATTGATAGACTAAGCAAAGGAAGAACTTTGGGCAATGTTTGTGGAGCATTTAAGAAACAGAAAAAAAGTGATAGCTGAATGAACATAAAACCTTCTTTGGATATGAGACTGGAGCTGTGAGCCTAACTGAATCTCCTGCATGCAGGGGAAGTCTGTGGTAGATGAAGGCTGTATTGCTGCTGGGGAGCCTGGGTTGTGCATTCCCTCTTTACATCAAATTTTGGATTTTTGAAGGAACATTTCAGTGTGGTTTGCAGATTCCCTGTTGCTGTGCTGGCAACCACAAAAGAGAAAGATGAACACTGAATTCAAAGAGCTTAAGCCCATTGTTATTTGGCATTTCACATTTTTTATGTTTAAAGAAATATCCCACTGAAGGAGTGATCCAGGTGGGCATCTGAGGATGCTGCAGATGATGTGGCTGTAATATGGAAGGTAGGTCTGAGGGCCAGGGTAGAAAAGGCAGCCCATGGCAGCATGGTTGCAGTCTGTGCTGTGATTGTACTCTCCATGACACAGATAAGGGTTTACATTGCCCGTGTTGCTCGCCTGTACCTTTGAAAAATGCTGATGTCATGTTCCAGGATGCGAGTCTGTGTGTAAGTGGCATGTTCACGTGGCAGGAGTGGTGGAGTTTAAATCCGGCAGCAGGAGGAGGCGGTGGGAGGCAGCCCCAGTTGGCTGGGTTACACTCATTCAGTTTTTTGAGTCTTGGGTGAACTGAGTGCTCAATTCCAGTCTGTAAAACTGTGAACTTTCCACCACAGTTTCTAGAAAAAGGCAAAGCCAACTCTCCAGCAGCGTGTTTAGCTTTGCTTCACATTGAATTTGTTGGGGATTTCACAGCCTTGCCACCTCATACATTGGCGTATATTTACTCTAAGCGTACACCAGGCTGCTGAAAGATCTGCGAGCAAAATTCAGCTACCAGACATGTCTGGAGTAAAGTTTGGGGTGCTAATTGCTCTCAGACTAACAGATTGCCTGTTAATTTGAGTGGTGAATGCCTCGGAAATAAATGCTATGCATACATTTCACAGTTGTGACAGGTGAGGAAAACACATACGCTTTTGCTCTGAAACAGATACAGCCTTGGTGCAGCTGGACCTGCGTTCCCCGACGTGCTGGACAGGTGGCAGATCCTCCTCCTGTGAGGGCAGGATCCCTGCTCTGATTGGGGCATCTCTGCAGTTTCAGATGCCTCCTGAAACCTCTGACTGGGCCATCGTGCGTGGCTTGAATTCATCACAGACCGTCCTTCCACTTTGGCTTTTCTTCCTCCTATGCTGCCTGCTGGGAGGTAGGGAAAGCAAATTACTTGGAAATTAAGGAATTAGCGTTTCTCACAGAGGGCTGCCATAAGCAGAGTGAAATACTGGTGGAAAGAAGGCAGTAAAATCATCAAATGAGAGCAAGAAGAAAAGGCCCTGTTCAGAAAATGAAGGTGGTTTGGTCACCTGTACTTTTTTGGTGACAGCTACTATTGCTTTTTTATTAATTTTATTACTTCTCTTACCTGCATCTGCCCCCTCACAGATGTCTCAGCAAAAAAGCAGAACTTGAAACAAAACTCAGCAAACTGGAAGGCCTAGTTAGTATGATAAATTGTAGTCATTAAAGTAGAAAACCAAACAGAAGAGAACATGTTCTCGGTGAAACAAATAAATAAATAAATGCTGGCACATTTACGCCAATAATTCGACATTCATTAGTTAGGCAGTATTACTCGTTTTATCATATTAAAAATGGTTTTAATGGCCAAATGAAGGTGGCAGATGGGACATAACTGACAGAAAGGCTGTTTGTCTCTCTCAGGCTTAAATACGGTGAACTTGCCGTGCAACATCATGCTCCTTCAGGCTGCTCCAGTGTTTTAGTCTCTGTTGCAGTAATTGCCCTCTTCCCCCACCAAAAACGCTTCAGGTAAATGCTGGTGCAGCCCTGGGTTATCTGTGTACCCTGCTGATGACGACCATGGTTCTGTGTGCCCACCTGCCCTCTCTGTAGTGCTCAGCTTAGCTGGGCAACTCCTTGCTCCAGGGCAGAGGCAAGACCCAGTGAGCTGTAGGCATGCTGAGCCTTTTCATCATGCAGTAATAAACAAATAGCATAAATGAATTGAAGTGAAAAAACTCCATAATTTTATTTACCCTGCAGAGGAGCATTAAAAGATCAGCATCCCGTCTCTCATATTTATTTAGACATTTATTCCCTAAGTAGATTTGCTTTATGTCTATGAGTTAGCTCTCTGGATATCTGCTGATGAAGACTAAAAGGGGCTGTCTGTCACCTGAAGGAAGTGCTCAGCTACTTAAACTTCCAGGCCTGCAGATCATGAGCAGCTTGATTTCTGTAAGGGATTGCACGTGCCAATTGTTTCTTTTCCTGCTGTTCCTGTATGTGCGCGGAGCAGGAGTACAAATCTTCTGTGTTACTTAAAGGTATTTTATTTTGGTTCCTGGTTGTGTTATAGTCTTGGTATTGCTTTCCTGTGAGCAACTGCAGTATGAATATGTGCTCTGCACGTGCTGCCCTCCAGCTCCTCCAGCTCTGTTCCTGCTGCTTCCCTGTGCTGTGGCCACAATGGGAATCATGGCAGAGGAAAGGAGCACTTAGTAGCAAGAAAAATTGTATCTAAGCCTGAGGGTAAGGAAAGATATTTCTGACATCTCTGGGCTGGTAGTTGGCTTGCTTTGTCCTTCTTCTGAGGCTCGGTCTAGTCACAGAAAAGGTACAAGGGGTTATTCAATTTTTGGAGTCCTACCTCTACCAGCTTTGGCAGTGAAATGAGGCTGAGGCTAATGCAGCCCATGGCTACTGCAGCCCTACCTCCTTGTCGCAGCCAAGGCAGGCTCTCCACTGGCATAGGTGCTGCCAAGAACATGATTGAGCTGAGCAGGACAAATAATTGGGTGGAAAACAGTCCCTCAGAGCTCCCTTGTCCCTGTCATGTGTCCAGGCTCACCCAGCAAGTCAGCAGTGACAGTGGTAAGGGGTTGGGCCCCATCTCCCACTGCTTCCCAACTCACCAGAATGCTTCACCTAATTGCACAGGCCAGGCTTTTGCACCAGGATTTGCTCCATGAAACCAGATAAGCTGGTTGAGCTGGTGTGTGTCTTGAGTCTCGTCCAGGCTAGAGCTGAGATTTACTTCCCTGCTTTGGACTTCAGGAAAAAAAAAACCTTGAGAAAAGCTCAGATTGTTCACTGGTTCATATTGCAAACAACTGTTTGAAGAACAGAAGGGGGAACCTATTTTAGTTTCACTTGGCAGAGCTGGCAGTTCCTATTGTGAGCCGTTCTTATTTCTTAATAACATCTCCATATTCAATTTTCAAAATAAAATACACAATTAGTGTATCACAAAACAATCTTCTGCAAGTACTTCTGTTCTGTTAAACACATTTGGCAAATGAGAGTTGTCTTTGACTAATCCCCTGGCTTTTAGCAATTCACAGCCAGTAAATTGTCTTCTCATGCCTGGATTTTATTTAACCAGTTCAGATTATTTATTTTTAAAGGCATGATCGAAGTTCTGTGCTGTTCCCTGCCATAACTCTCCCAAGTGATTATGAAACTCTTTTTTAACCGCAAGCAATGGTCTTCAAAAATTATCTACCACTGCTTTATGGGTTCCTTTTTCATTTACCTCAGCAGAGCTTGAGCACTTCACCTTGAGCTTGTGTAGTACCTCCAGCCACACTTGCAGGGCAACTGTCTGACATTTAACAGGGTGGATGTTTCATGGGGGTGGTTTTACAGTTACTGCAGAGATGTAAGGCCCCATCTCCCCTCTGTCAGCACACACGGCCCCATGCTTGGTGAGAACCCCTGCCAGCCCCACCTTAGCCCATTCCTTACAGTCACATTTAGACTCTGTGGCAGATGGGATTTGGCCATTTGGGCTTTATATTCTTTGTTATTGGTTGTGTTTAATCTTTGGAGGAAGTTTTGGTGAAACAGACCCCTCTGAGAGGTGAGGACTGCCAGAGAGCCAGGGGAAGAGCTGGGTTGCAAAGCATGCTGCCTGGCCCCATGGCATTCAGAACTACTTCTAGTTAAAAAAACAGAAGTGGGGTTTTTTTAGTGCTTTTTGGTCTTTTACAGCAAAACAGGGCTAAGCAGACCCTTTTGAAAGCTCTGGTGGCAGAGCTGAGAGGAGACCTTGGCACAGAGAGAGTCTGCATCTGAACAGATGTGTTGAGGAGGGATGTGCAGAGACGGGAGGGCATTGCTTGGCAGAGCGGTTTGATGATGTGTGTGGCTCCTGAAGGCCTGGCAGCACAGCTCTGCATCCCTTCTGCAGCAAATTGGTATCTGACTGCCCAGCTGGCAGGCTTCATAAGGTCCCTGCTCAACAGAAAGGGCTGTGGAGTACTGTGCCTGTCAGGAGTTCCCAGAAGGACAGGCTATGGGGGTAGCTGTGTCTCTGTAGAGGGGGATTTTCCCCAGAAGTGCCAGGAAAGCATTGCAGTGTGGCCATACCCCAGAACGGGGATTTTCAGGAGGGATTTGCTGGGCAAGGCCACCCTGTAGCATGTGTCATGCAGTGAGTTGCATCACTTTGCCAGTGTGTGTTTTGTCCTTGGCTGGCAAGAGGCAAAGTGGCCTCCAGGTAATTATGGACATGGAAATTGAGTACATGTATTTATGTGTTCGTAATTGCCCTCCCAGGACCTTACCTGTTAGAAAGCAAAACATAAACAGCAGTGGTGTGATGGTCAGAGCTGTGCATGCCACACAAATCCAGGTGGAAAGACGACACCTCCAAGTTGCTGTTGAACACAACTGCTATGCCGGGTTGGTTACAAGAGACCAGTTGCATGCCAGACCATGCTTCTCGCACAGACAAAATGTTTCACACTGGCTGTGATCAGCTGCCAGCTGTGCTGGGTGAACCTGAGCTGAATTTAAAGTGAGCTGCATCCCAGACTTGGAGGGTGGAGTGGGAACAAAGGCTAATTGCAGAAGGCATATGTGATACAGCTCTGCTCCAGGAGAATGGCTTCCTCTGCCATTTTCCATTGCTTGTGTAGAAATAGCAGCTTAAAATAATCACAGTTATTAAAATAATAACAGCCTAAACTCCTCCCAAAATGGCTAGGAAGCTTGGATTGCCAAGGAGAGGAATGCCACAGATTTGCATGGTCTTCCAGGCCCGCCCTGTGCTTGGAAAGGGGGTATTGAAATGCTGCAGGCACAGTGAGCAGCTACATACCAGGCACTGTTGTGGTAACTGGTGTTCCCATGGCCCTCATCCCGTTATGTTGGTATCACACTCCACAGAGTCCCTAACATAGAGTCACCGGGCTCCATCCTGACCCCACCACTCCCAGAGGCCCCATCTGGTAGGGAAAAGGCATCCAGCACTTTCTGACCTAAATGTCTTCAGAGGTGTTACATTATTTTTGTGCTTCTGTTGCTTTTCCCCCTTGTGTTATTGTCATAGGTTAGCATAGTTTGGAGGTTTTTTTAAGGAAAAAAAAAACCTTCCACCAGCCATGGAAGTGATTTTTTTTTGCAAGGAGCTGTTGTAACTTCCTCCAAACTTAATAGAACCAATCAAGTGATTAATTTGGATATTGACAGCTCTATTAAGCCACTCAGAAGCTGTTACGCCTCTGTAAAACAGTCCCATTTAAAGACACCCAAGCCCGGGAAGCCCTGTCTTGCTTCCTGTCAGCGGGACACGTAACTTGCGGCCCGGGGCCCACTGGGGCTGGCCTGGGCCTGGCTTGGGCCCGGCCATGGGGCCTGGCGGGGCCGGGGATGGGCCACAGCCCTGCCTTGTCCCAGCCCGGCGGGGGCCCTGCTGCCCCCTCCCAGCCCGGCTTAGCAAGATCCTGGCCGTTTCTACTCCGNTGGTATGGACTGATCCTTGTAATTTCATGATAGGCATTGGGGGGTAGAGCTTCTGCTATGAGCAAAGTGCCTGTGCTGAAAATAACTAAATACTGATGTTGCTGTGATCCAATGAGAAGCTTAAATAGAGAGAGGCAGTGATGAAGTGGAGACCCTTTGCTCCCAGGGAAGAAGAAGACTTCTGCTTTTAGAGATGAAAGATGATCCCAGAGGTAGATGAAGAGAACCTTTGCTCTTGAACAGCTCAACCTTAAAATAATACCCCAGTAGCTAGGATTGAACCCTCGAACAGTTGTGGGGAAAGCTGTTATCAAGGGAAGGGACTCACAGGATCAACAGAGAACCATCCTGGGTGGTTGTTGTGCTGTGATATTGAAGCCATGAGAAGACTGCTTCGTGTGTAGAGGCTCCATAACATAAGCAATACAGACTCCTCTCCCTAAGTGAACTGATAAAAGACTATTCTAGAGGGTGACCTGACTGAAATAAAACCAAGTTTGTGTCTTTATGTTATAAATGGAAGGAGCGAGGAGGATAGGGGGAAGAAAGTGGTCTGAAGGTTTATTCTAATCCCTTACTACTTTTTTTTCTCTTTTAGTTCTATTAATAAATTTCTTAGTATTCTTTAAAGTATGGAGCCTACTTTGCATTCCTCCTAATTCTTTTCTCACAGAAGGTAAAAATGTGAGCCAAACCACTACAGTTATACTGACAGATCACCTGCTTTCCTGTGCTGTCCCAGTGTCCATTACAGGTGTCTGTAATTCAGGTATGTCCCTGTAGCTCAGCAGGCTGCCCTCAGCAGCCCCTGTGCCTCCCTCCCTTGGGTGCTCAAGATCCCCTTTTTAGCACTGCCTGTCATGGTTTCAACCCATTTTTTGTAGACACAGGATATGGCGCTGCTCATTTTGTGCGGAAGCATCTGGTCTAAGCCTCTGACTGCTGCTGCTGGATACAACTTGGCGGCTCAGGGACCCTGCTCACACCTCCCCTTCCTTCTCCCTAAAAGGCTGCGTCAATATAATCCTCAAGCTGAGTTTGCCAAGCTGCAACCAAATATATGGTCCTTAGCATATATTATTTAGCAGTTATTTTTGGTGGCTTGGTATGAAAAGTACATTTGAAAAAACCAGTTGTGTTTAGGAGGAGAGTTGGTGCTGTGGAAATGCAGAGCTGGAGTCTGTGGAAATGCAGGCTCCTGTTTTGGTGCAGCAGGTGGAGTGAAGATTTGTGTCTGTGCCTGCTGAGTGGTCTGAGGGTCCCCAGGAAGCATTTTTTGGGGGGAGGTTGTAATGGAGGATGGCTGCAGATTTTCAGAATAGCCTGAGTCTAGTGGGGATGGCACTGGGCTGCTCCTCACATCCTACTTGCTGCAGGGCTGGCCTTGTGAGTGCTGCCAAAGCCACTGGGGCAGTAGCAGCCACATCCCCGTCTCCATGTCCCCATATTTGATTTGCTGTGTAAAACTCATGCCATCATTCTCATGGAGTGATGAGTAGGTGGTATCAGTCTGTCCTTTGTTATGCATTCCCCCATGAAGGGGGAGTTCAGAGAGGCTCCCCTGCCAGAGCTCTTGGGGGACTTGGGGATGGATGCCAACATGGGGCTTGTTTTGCCCCTTCTCTGGGTTAGCAGTGGCCAAGAGCTTCCCCAGCTCTCCCACAGCCTTTTTTTCCCTGTGTCTCCTTCGATAAGGGGGAGCATCCTTCAGCTGTATCATGTAGAGAGGAGAGGTCAAGATTTGAAGTCCAGGTTGATTAAGGAGTCTCTTTAAATTCTCTTTTAGCATTTCCCATTCAGCTCCTATTGTATAGCAAGCTGCTTGGGAAGCCTGTCTGATTCCTGTGCAAGGCAGTGGTAGCCACTCAGGAGCAGGAGAGAGATAAAAGAAGCCTGACTTAAATTATTCAGAGTAGTCCAGACCCACACACATGCTCGAGATCAACAATATCCTCTTCACTCGCTATGCCATTTTTGTGGTTGCAGTGAAGCTGCCCTTGGTTAGGCAGAGCAGAGCACTGGGGAGGTGATGTGGAGTGGCTTCCTCGTGCCCAGGGTCTGCACCAGCCCTTCCTTTGATGTGAGGTGTAAGTCTGTCCTTCTCACTGCTCCTGCTGAACCTCACAGGCCTCTCTGGCAGCTTTTGGGCCCAGCAGGGTTGCCCAGGTGGGTGTGGGATGCATGGCATGGGAGTGCTCCTGCTTGTGACAGTGTGCCATTCCACAGTACTCCCACCACCTTGCTGTGAAATTATGAGGCTCCAGGACCAGAAATATGCCCAGGACATAAGGATCACTGCTCCAGATGGAGTGTTTCCCAGTTTTGCAGAGGTACATGCTGGATGGGTGCAGGCTGGCAGCAGTTCAGCTGGAGGCACATGTGGAGGATGAAAATACAGACCAGGAGTCAAATACTTAACATGAACAAAAATAACTGTTTGAATTTATAGCTCTGTCTAGGCTTGTTACTTTTTAAAAATTAAATACATACTATCAATTTATTTCTTTTCCAGTTGTTTGGTGCCTCATCAGATTCTTCCTTCTGTCCATCCATGAAGGGGTCTGATGCCTGGGTGTCTGCAAAATACATGTGGCTAAGCCAGACTGCAGAAGCTGCTGGGATGAATGCTGTAAAATGCTGGTAGTGGAGGGGAGGACATTATTAAAAATAAAACAGTGCAAACCTTCTTAATTAGGTGTTGTTTCTCTTCGAAGCTGATCTTCCCTCTAGGCCAGTGAAACCAATTATACCCTTTCTTTCAACCACCTTATGTTGTTAATGATCTTACTTTTTAAATGTAAACATCTCCCCGACCAACGTGATTGGAAATGCTGGCTTTCTATTGAAGCTTAGGAAAACAAACAGCAGAGTAAAGTTAAACCAACCAATGGGAAAATCTCCAAAACAACTGTGGGTGCAAACACTTTTAAATTATAAATGGATTTGTTAGGTTGTAAAGCAAATAAGCAGTTTTCTTTCAAGCATAGAAAGAAAGGTTATGTGGTGTAAATGATGAGTGTAATGAGATTTGAAGTCCTAACCCTAGCTAGGAGATGGTATAAACTCCACCATTTCATGCTGTTCACTGACAAGCTTTGCTCAGATGTCATTAAGGTTAATTTATTCTCCTCTTTGTCCACCCACCCTCTCAAATCCTTCAGTGGAACAGAGATGGAAGCTGGGAGCACAGATGAGGTATGGAGAGGAATATAGCTGCATATGTAATTGTGGTATAGCACCCTGTGCCACATGGAATTTAAATACACTTTCCTTTGAGTAACATTTTTCTGTTTTCCTGAGCATTTAGGCAATACGTTGCCAATTTTTCCTCTAACCCTCCTTCCCTCCAATCCCATTTTATTATGGAATAAAATGAAATTAGACAAACCAACTGTGAGAGAGCTGAATAATCTTGCGTTGTAATACACTGACTCAGAGTCTTGGATCAGTGGGCTTGAATTACTGTTAAAATCCATATGAAAAGAAAAGCAAAGTCTTTTGCTGTAAGCTGTGTCAAGGGGTGGAGGAGCAGAGGGACGGATTGAGGCTTAGCCAACAGTTTTTGTGCTAAACTGGATCAATTTTAAAGGTTTCCTCTGTAGATGCCAGCCGTAGGGCTTTTATAATTCAGAAATGTCAGCACAATTGTGCAGATTGCACAATTCAGCAACAATGCTGGCTCCCCAAACCTGGCCACTAATTACAAATTACAGCCCCACAGTCACACAGATCCTGTGTGGGTGTCCAGGAAGGCTATGGCAGAGGGAGAAGCTGGCCTTCCTGAGCATCCTCCTCAAAAGTAGCATGTCAAGGGAGCATTTTCATGACTGTGTGCTGGTGAAAGCTGCTTCATTGTGTGGGGCTGATCTGAGGAGCTGAGGGACTGGAGCTGGCCAGGGTGTCATAGAGGATTTGTCTTTGTGAGACTGGGGGATTGAGGATGGGTTTGCCCAACCCGACAAGCAGCAAGCAGGAATATCTCTGTTAACCACATGTGAGCTGGTTCTGAGTGCTGAGCCCTGCGGGGTATAAAACTGACTTCTCAGGGGAGATGTGCCCGGGGTCATACATCGTCATGGAAAGGTGGAATGGGAAACGTTTGGTTAAAATGTTGAGTGTCTAGTCCTATTCAAGGCAGTACTTCCACTGGGTAAGCACAACTGGTCTCATCCACTGGTACTCATGTTTGAAGTTAACTCAAAGGATAACAGAGTCTGCATGCTGTATTGAATAGCATGCAGTGTTTCTTTTTCCCCTTTGGTGGTCATTAGTCCTTCCAGAGAGAAAGAAAGAAGTACTTTGAGGTAACGTCTGAACATAATAAACCTGAAAATGTCAAAAGACAAGGCAGAAATATCACGCTGATTTTGACAAACCTGCACTGTTTTGTGCAGGAAAAATAATACTGATAGCTTAATGTTGCTCACTGGAGAGTGGTTATACCAAAAATACATTTTGTGAGAGAGTTTATGCTCAAGCTTTAAGAAAACAACCTTAATGAGCACAACATGGAGCTGAAACCCTCAAAGTAAATGCTGTTCCGTTTGAATATGGTGAAAGAGAGAGTCGTAGCCAAGTGGTCCAAGAGCTTGAATGTTGGCCAGACCCTGATGTCACCACTTACTCTGTTTTCTGATGTTTTGGGATTGACTCAGATCCTAAAGTACCAGCAAAAAAACTGTACAATATTACAAATTGGTGTATAATTCAGGATAACGATGGTGATGGGTGAAGTATCTGTATATTGCTGCCTCCAGACAGGGGAGCTTGAGATGTGCAACAGGGTTGGCTTAAATTCTGTAAACCAAAAACAACCCCCTAGTGTAATACATACCCCAGGAATAATAATGACTGTTCACCCTTAAAACTATGATGCAGAGTGAAGGCCTAAGAAAGCAAAATCCATTCTGAATATCAGGGAAGCACAGAAGATGATGAAGGAAAAAGAAAAGGCAACTGCAAACCTGTGTCCTCCCTGCATTTCTGTCCCATTTGTGTGATGTTCTCATGAGCACGATACCTTGCCTGAAATAGGGAAATGTGCTAAAAATAGCCCTTGCCTGGATCCCTGTGGAAGGGCACTGCAGGAGGGGATGCAGTGAACTTCAGTTCCAAATAACTTAGCGATACGCAAGCAGAGAGAAATAAGGTGAAAATCTTTGCAGATATTTATGCTGTGTTATAACTACCACAGAGAGTAGAGACAGCTGCTCAGCTCCAACCTACAACGTTTTGCTGGTGCTGGTTGCAGTCTCAGCTCTCCAACTGGTGCTGGGCATCCTCCTTGCCCACCTCCTCTGCCTGTTTTTTCTCCTGAAAATGCTGACGTTGGGAATTGAGGCCAGGTGAGGTCCATCAGTTTAGGCAGTGGGAGCTGACCCCCCCGGTGCCGTCAATTAGCTCTGGTGCCCAGCAGCAGTGTGGCCGGAGGTCACGGCAGCGGTGCCCACTAATGACGGCAGGTGCTGGAACACGCTGCCTTGTCAGCTCATCATTTCAGTGCCAAAGTAATAATTTGATCTCAGCAGAACAGCTGGTTTTAGACTAGAGATTATCCACTCTTTCGTCTCCTCACTGAGCTGCAGAGCTGATTTGTTTCAGCTATAGGTCAATTATGTCCCAAAACAACACTCAGTTCACTTGTATCATGTGAAATGAAGATAAAATGGGTTCAGGCATTAAGGATAGATCTTGTATTACAGACCCTCTGTCCCTGCACATAAATACCCATCACCAGGGAGTAAGTATTCATTCATTCCTGAAGCCGGTTGTGCTCATTTCATTAGGAGGCAGTGAATTATTTTAGCACAACAATGCATATATAAGAATAAACTGTGCTTAAAAGGGCATTTATCTCTTGCATTGCCTGTAAGTGTCCCTGGTTGGGGAACACCTTAATCACTCAAAGTGATCAAATGTAAAGTCAAATACATCTGCTTAGAGCCTGTTGGGAAACACTGCATATTGCATGGGAGGAGATCAGTCCTTGCAAAGCAAGTGTTTTCCTGTGGTCTTTTACTTGATGTTATTGGCCTTTTAAGCAAAAGTTTCTCATGAAATTGAGAACTTTGGCTTCATTTGGAATGAAGACCCCTCGCCTTGCAAATCAATATGGAGCGTGCTTGGCTAGCACACGCCTGGACTATGCTAATGAAACAGCAAAGTCCCAAAATCATGAAATAATGGCATAGCTAGAGGTATTCCTAGTAGGCAAGCCAGCATTTCCTTGGGCAGAGTAGATCCAGCACATGTATATCTGTACCAACACGGATATGTTGGCATTTTTCACAGCAGCCCTGCCACCCCCAGCTTTGGGATCGATTCAGCTTGTGCTGGTGGCTAAATAGAGCTGGCTGCAAGTATTCACCAAGCAAATGCTGGTAAAATGTTAAAATACTGCTTTTGCTTTGGCTTTGTGAGCCTGGTGTTTGACCAAAATGTCAAACCCAAATGTGTAGTATTTATTTAATAGAAGAGGTAATTAATTAGCGTGCTTTTCCCCTGGTGGATCGCAGGGATGCAGGTATCACACGGCAGTTGTCATTGGAAAGTTCCCCAATGTGCTTCTGTGCACACTGTACTGTGGGGTGTAAACTACCCACCCATATCTCTGATCTCAGAAAAAGAGGGTTTTTCAGGTGGCATTTGGAAGCTTTCTGCCACTCTGTAGGCAGTGGTGGGAGAGGGGAGCACTGTAAGCAGGGTTTTACACAGCCCCGTGTTGGGAGGTGTGGAGCAGCTGTTCCCAAGAGACCTCACAGCACTCCGTATTCCCAGGCCTGGTGTCCTTAGCTCCATCTAACCAGATGAATTTGAAAATACCAGCACTGAAGGGGAAGCATTTCGAATAAGGTAATCTGCACACACACACACACGCAAACACATTGGAGCCAGCTGAGCCTGCAGCCAGGACTTATAAAAATCCTATTTATTTAAATGATTTTGAATAGAGTTCACCTACTCCCTGAGATTTCAGTTTAAAAAGAAATAATTTTGGTTGTGTTTCTGCACCTCAGCTCCTCCCATAAAAGGTCACCTTTCTCCAAATGTGCCTTCAGATTGTGAGGCTTAATCATGGTTTTTTCTTTTATGATTTCAGTTGTTGGTTAAAGCCATTGCTGTATTTAAAGTGTTGGGTTGTTCCTTCTGGAAAGAAATTACGTATCTTTTTATCTAATAAGGGCTGAAATTTTGCTAGGTGAAGCAACTGGTAGTTTTACAATGTCTGCTGACTGAACTATCCCTGCAACTCTGAGAAGCCTAAACCCAAGAGCTCCTTAAGCAATTTTCAATTTTTCTTTTTCTCCCATGAAATTTTAATACTCCATCATGGTATGAATTCATAGTGGATGCAAATGTTTATCAGATCTGCTGCAGACAGCATCCACTGGATGTTAATTTGCCAGAAGGATGAATCCGATTGTGTGTGGTTAGCTGGGACTTCTCAGAAGCAAAAGGAGCCAGCCTTCATCTTGGCTTCAGGAAAGCTCCCAGTAAAGGTTTCTCATGTTTCCTTAAATAAACATCTCCAGCTCCATCCTCCAGAGGCATCTCGGAGTGTCCCTCTGGGGTTCTCACAAAACAAAAAGGACTCTTGTCTGATAGCACTTTTAAGAGGCAATGATTTTTCTTAGCCCTCTTACCTGCCTTAACTGGCAGGTAATCGGCCATCATCTCACTCAATACAAGGCTTTGTTTTTATTTGTTTATTTTTTAATTGAGCTAAATGCCTCCTCTGCTTTCCCACTGCCTCTGATCTCTGCTGGAGAAAGCAAATCTTAGCAGCCTGGAACATCACACATTTCTCTGATGGCTTTTGTCTCCCATATGCTCTGGTTCAGTAACAGTTTTGGCTGATCGCTGTGACAGCAAAACACCTTTTTTATTTAAGCTACAGCTTTCTAGAAATATGTCTGTGGGCTTAATCAACATAACCTTCAGCAGTTCTTTGAAACCCAGGATCTAAAAGCCATGAATGTCAGAAACACTTTATGGCTTGTGGGAGTCTTTAGTGCTCCTGACAGATAAAAGTGGAGGAGGAGGCCATCAAAAAATGCACGACATACAGGCTGGAATGGGATCTTGCTGGTGGCTGACAGTTGTGCCCCTGCATGGGAAAGGAAGGGCTACTGAAAGGAAAACATATGACTGAAAGGCGGCATATGCTCCGCAAGACATCCGTGTGTGCCAAGCTTGGGCACCCTTTACTGGCAGAAACAGTCCTCTGCCAAAAGGTCTTTTGGACGCCAGAGCTGTTGGTTTATTATTAGGACAGTACTGTTGTTGTTATTTTTAAGAAGAGGAGGATAAAATGAGAACAAATTACAGTAAAATGTCAGCAACTGCTGAAAATAGAGGAGTAGCAACAGTGTGTCTCTGGCATTTTCGCAGCCAGGCAAGCACACGCAGCAGGAATAGTGCCAGCGTGCAATTTCCATCAGCTCCAATTACTACCTTGGCCTGGTTTTAAATATTTAAAGTTTCGTGTTTAATTTTGGATGATGTTGAATAACAAGAATCAAAATATGGAAATTCACTAAGGAGTATTGGTCGAAGCAAGTGGATATCAATAATGTAAGCCGTGTGGGACTGAATGGCCCTGGTTTTCCAAGAGATCTTTTCCATTTCTCTTGTGTTCCCTGTCTAACCGTGATTTATTAAACAATCCTCTGAAGGGATTGTCCTTCTCCACTATCTTTTATTATTGGTGGGAGCCAATTTGAGGCTCACTCTGTTGTGCGAGGGACCGGTTCCCTCGTGTGATTGATGAGCCAGATGGGAAGTGATTAGACTTTTACAAGCCCATGCTGCTTGGAACAATATTACCAGGAGAAAAAAAAAGGCTGTTGTTCAGATTTCAGATTCATAGCCGACTATTGCTTCCGAGGTTCTCCCTTCTCCTTTTCCGTGTCTCCTCATTTTTCTGGCTTGGTTTGCACGATCAGGAGAGTGCGGGGAAGAGCAGCCGAAGGAGGTAACCGTAGGAGGCAAAGCTGCCAGCTGTTGTGGGCAGCCACGCTTTTTTTCCTTTAGTGTTGTTATTTTTTATGAGGATTGATTGCGATTTGTTCCTGATATGTTTCCCCAGAGGTTCGCCGCCTTCAAAGAGAGGCAATAAACCTTCAAAGAGAGGCAGGCTGTGCAACAAGGCTGGTAGGAGGAACAGGAGGACAGGTAGGACGTACGTGTCGCTTCCTGAAGTGCAAGGCGGGGGGCAAACCACAATCCCTTATATTGGGGCTCTCAGTGTGAAACCTGTTTGCCTTCTGTCAAAAAGCA
Organism: Dryoscopus gambensis; assembly: GCA_013389985.1. Classification (NCBI taxonomy): domain Eukaryota; kingdom Metazoa; phylum Chordata; class Aves; order Passeriformes; family Malaconotidae; genus Dryoscopus; species Dryoscopus gambensis. The sequence goes on along the minus strand of WEIT01019915.1, from coordinate 36,144 downwards.
TTTGCTGGATCACTCCATGGTTTGCATGCAATGATGGCCAAACAGACACTTCTCCCAGGGATCCCAGCAAATCTCATTTCTGACTGTGCTTGACAGGCAGCTTTGCTCCTGTCTGTGTTAGAGTCCAGGTGTCTTCCTCTTGTTCTGTCTTTCGCCCCAGCCACCCATTCACCCTTAGCACATGGTTGCTTCATCATAAAACCTCTGCTCCTTCTCTTTTCGGTGCCTGGCAGAGTTTCATCCTAGAAATGTAAGGTGGTGCATAATCGTCTTTGCCTCTAAGATTCCTAAATCAATTCCTCATGTTTTCATTGAGGGCTTTTCACCTTGTTATTTTTATATTTTCTAAGTCTTCCTCAGGAGACCTCTAAAACTTTCCCACTGGAGCAATGGCAAATTGCAGCCAGACAGCTGAAACACAGGTACTATAGAGCAGCCAGGTGTTGCAGTGAATGGGGAATCCCATTCCACTGGTACAAGTTAAATGGATTATTCCATTTTAGCTTTAAAAATGCGCTCTTCAGGCACACGCCAGAGCCTCAGGGGACTGTCCCCTGTCAAAGCTGTGCACTGAAAGGTATCACTGAGGCCAAACTGAGGTGATGCACACCCCAGAACTTTTGGGGAAAAACACGCTGGAGAGATGAGCACAAGCACTCTTGGCATCTCAGTGGTGGGATTTCACCTTGGTCAGCTGGAGTGGAACTTGGGGTGTGGGTGCTCTTTTGATGCCACTGGAAGGATGTTTCATGAGTACTGTCCTGCCGTCGATGATAAAGCTTTTGGGATAGGGAAAAAAAGGTAATGGGTGATGTTTTATGAGACACCTGATAATAGATCTCAACACCTGGGTGAGGGAGGTGGCAGAGGAAGATTTGTGACCAAGAGAAGCAAACTTCTATAAAAGCCAGAGCTGTAGACATATTTGATGCTTCAGCTGAACTGGGAAAGAATTAGAAAAGTCAGTTGGGGTTGCCCCAAGTGAGAAATCTTTTTATTTTACTCATCAAACCAAAAGTCCTGCAAAGTGGTTTTTTGCAACAATTGAAATTTTTTTTGTTCATTTCCAAGTTCCTAATTTGTTTTGAATAATACGTTTTAGTAAACTACAAAGCAGTAAGCACCTTGATTTTTCAGGTGTGTTTTTCCTTCCCCTTCCCTGGTGGAACTATTTGCCACACTCAAGATTAATATGCAGTTTACTTTGGTCAACCAAAATTGGTATTTTTTCCCCTCCTGCACTGATATGTTTATTCTTTGAAAACTTTCCCCGAACTAATAAGGATGGATTTTTCCATGGCATTTTATCAAATCTGCCTTCTCTTTGCTGGGTTAAAATTTGATGGAAACAAGTTATTCATAAAAATGCAGGTCAGATTTTGTTGTAGTGAAAAGAGCTCTTGCCTCCATAAGAAATGTAATAAATGAAACAAAATGAAGATCACAGAAGTTGTAATAAAATCTGTAAATGTGTGTATCATTGAACTTCACTGAAATTATTGTAAATGGTGCTGTTACATTGTTTAATTATGTTCAGTTAGCACAGGAACCTCAGTCCCTGCTGGAGCCTTTTCTCTTGCATTTACAATAGGTCATGATAGAGTATTTTCCCCATTACTGTTATGGAGGCAGTAATTGAGCTGGATCTGATCTCCCACATTGGCTTTATCCATAGAAGTATAATTTATTTATGTACAACTAGTTGTCTTTGCCATTTTTAATGGGAGCCTGGAGCAGGCATAGAAGAGATGGCAGAAGTTATAGTCCACTGAGGCATTTTTCATCAAGAGTTATCTGTGAAAACTGATTTGGGCATATAAAGCAGGAACAAGATACTTCTGGTAAGTCTTGGAAGTGCTTGTCTTGTGGCCCTGGGCCGTGGGGTTAGGGTTTGGCTACAAACATACATACATACATGCATTGGGAGTCCTTCTCCAGAAGAAACCGGAGAAGAATCCATTCCTTGCAAAGACTGGTGTACTGATCTGGTGGATGCAAGGATTTTGCCTTACTAAGCATTTCGGTGCATTTGGGGGTTTCTTCATATTGATCAGCTAAACCCGCTCAATAATATGATAAATAATTTATTGGCTGACACTTTGCCCAGCCTGCTCTCTATGCACCTCACAGAGGAGCGCTGTGAGAGCTGTCTGTGTTTGCTCTGCAGGCAGGGAGGGCAGCCAGAAACAAACACAAAGTTCAGCTGAAGCCTTTCTTGTGAGGTCAGCTGCCTCAGGCACGTGCCAAGGAGAGAAGGATGGATCTGCCGCAGAGCCTGGAGAAGGCTTTGGGTACTGTTGGGTAAGAGGTGCTGTGTGGGGTACCAGCTCCTGCCTAGGCACGGCAGCTCCCTGTTGTGTTTGAGCTTGAGCCAGATGGGACTTTGGGTTTTAGAAAAGGCCAAACCACTTGAAGCCTTTCTCTGCCCACCTGTAAACACAGACTTAGTGCAGCTTAACATGCACGTGCTGTACTCAGGGAGGGTGGTGGGTAAAAGAAGTGATTGTCTTGTGTCTCTGGACCAGGACATCTCTTTGCCTCAGCTGCTCTATGCACCCTCCACCTTGCTCCTAAAACATCTGGCATTGTATCAGATGGAGCAACAGCACATCAGAACTCAGGTTGTCAGTTCCTGGCAGGCGCGGTACCTGTGGACGGACTGGAGCTGTCTCGGCAAACACTAAACCACGTGCAAGTTTATTCAAAACTGTATCCATCAGTGGAAGAGTACATTATTTATGATTCAATTTTCCTCTCTGTTTGGAGAGCATTTATCAAATCAATCAGAGAATTAATTAGGTCATTATTATTTTTTCATTATTTGCCTAAGCCTTGGTGTATTTACCCCACACAAATAGAAAAGCCACCAGTAAATGGGATCAGGAGCTTGAAATAACTATTTTCATCCACATACTTCAGGGGAGGAGCCTGAGAGTGGCTCTGCAATATGACAGCTGACAATGAAGTTGTGAGATATAAGAAGTGATGGGATGCTGTCAAGTGTCATTTGTCATCCGTGTCCTGAACGAGACGGGCTCTGCTCTGTGCTGTTGGATGGGCAGAGTCGTTTTGGGCCCCATTTCACAACTGAGGCACCAAGAAGTTATAAATCAACACACATGAAAGGCCCCAAGCAGCTGTGACCCCCCAGCTTAACCCATTTGCACAGGTTCCCCTGCATCTTTGTTAGTGTCCCCTCCCACATCTGGCATCACCTCCACCATCTTCTGGTTGTGGCTGGAGCTCCCCAGAGAAATGCCAGCCACCATTCCTCTGGTCTTTCCTCAGAAATAGTTTGGGTTTTTTATTCGGACCAACTCATTTGGTGATTTTGCCAAGATGACACCAGCAGTGGGTGGTCTGGCTGGCTACCAGGCGTGGGGGCTCAGAGTAGTGGGGACAGTGCTATTCCTGGCACCACATTTGCCATGGTGGCCACACCTTCAGCCTCGCAGACTCCATGTCAGCACATGGATTCTGTAGTTTGGGATTTGCTGCTCCCTGACCTGCATGACAGGGAGAGAACACGTTCCTGCACAGGGTGATGTTATCTCAGGTGCACAGGGAGCTCCCTAGTGAAGGAGGCCACCAAAATGGTGCTTCCCATTTCCAGTGCACGGGAGCTCCTGGGCCAGGTGCTGTGGTTGGATGAGAGCAGGTTAGGATAAGGGGGATGGGGAAATTATGGCAGCACTATGTCAGGTTGACTTAAAATGCTGGACAAAACCCAGTGGTTTCAGACATGTTTCAAGAGCATCCCAAGGTGAGGAGCCAGAATGAATCAGTTTTTTCCAAGACCAAAGCAGGATAAGGGGATTGTTGGGAATATGATACTGCATGACCCCTGTATCCCACCTCATCAACTCCATGGGGCTTATTTTCAAGTATCTGTTGGGTTTTGTTCTTACAGCTGCTTAGAGTGTTAATGAAAAAGCTTTGCAGTACGATTTTCCTCCAGGTGACCCAGCTATTCTGAAAAGCACTAAGGGCCACTGAACAAAAGTGTATAATGTATAATTAATGCAATAATTGTATAATTTTATTCCCCTTTTCATCAAAGTTGCTATACACAGTGCATGTATTAAATATGACTACAGTGTTGTTTCCCAAGACAACTGCTGAAGATGAGTTAGGAAGTTCTCAATAGGCTATTCCATTTAAACATTTTCTTTGCAAAATAAATACAGGCTGCCTTTTGAATAAGAATGAGAATAGCTGAAGTCATTAATTAGTATGACTTTTTAAAAGGAAGCTGTAAATGGAATAATTTACCACATACAGCATCTTAATTTTCTTCACTGTGAAGTATTTTTCTTTTTTTACTATTTACTCTCTGTTGCTGTTAAAATGTTGCTGTTCAAGGCCTTTCATACATTGTGAACTTCATCTTTGGTGGGTACTCCTTGCTTTTTTAGCTTGTCTCTTTTTCTCCCAGTCATCCTGCTCCTAGATTTTGGACAGAGAGAATATTATAATTGTGACTGAACCATCTTTGCCTCCTTCGAACCTTGTCCCTCTGGGAGTTTCCCATCACCAGAGGGTTCAGCTCGGTGACCAGAGCTCGGTGCCCAAGGCAGTGAGTTTTGACCTGCAGTTATCTAATAGATTAGAAAAAGAGATTGCAGAGCTGGAGGTCTCTGAAGCAAGGAGAGCTCATTATTGCCATGGTTATCTGTTGGCACGTGAGCATCATGTAAGTCCTGGCAACGACCTGGAGACCTGAAATTGTGAAAAGGGACACAGAAGAGCTTTGCATTAGGGTGTTGACCTCATGTTTTGTTTGTTTTTCTTATTTAGTTCAGTTTGGAAACTGGTAAAATGCATGTTGTAGGGCGATCAAAAAATCCTTTTTGTTGGGTGGAAGGGGTTAAACTGAAGTTTAAAAAGAAAACTTCTGAGGAGTTGTTTCAGAAAGAAATTCAGAAAGACAAAATTAGGATGGTTTAGTCTCACAGCTTTTCCCTAAAGCTTGGAGCAATTTGTTTAAACATTGATTTTAAGATTTATTTTCCTACTTTTTTTTTTCCAGTGGCTTGATTTTCATTCCTTGTCTGGTGTGCCTGTTAATTTTGCATGCTATCACAAGCCTAATTCTTCTCTGTTTCAAATGAATATCATATAAATTAATTGCCATATGATTACCATGTAATTACATTGTGACTCATGACAGTTTAGACAAAGTATCATAGCTGCATTTTAAGAAGTGATAAATGTTTGACTAATGTGTCAGAAAAATGTAAATATATTGTGATTATTGTGGTACTGTTAAACACATTAATTCTCTCCCTAGTTCCTGCAAGCTGTCAGTCATGCTGTGCCAAAGAGCAGTCAATCTGACTTCCTAAATTTATCTGTGTTTAGGCAACATTTAGCATTTGGGAAGGTTTTTGCACCAAAGGCCAGGGAGGAGGGAGGGGGCCTGAGTGGCACTGCAGGATCATGCATGACACTCTGGAGACACCTTTATTTTCCAAGTCAGCTGCTTATTAAATAAATCTATCAAGTTCTATCTTTAGTTGAAAATTAGGAGCTTTTTTCATCATATTAACTAAGTTGCTGGTCAGTGTTAACGCTTTCACCAGCTGCTGTGAGGTGTCAGGCAGGTTCTTATTGATGACAAAAACATGTTTAGCATCGAGTTCCTTAAAATAATGTCTTTAGTTTAAATGGGTCTGAGGTCTTTAAAGGTATTAGGAAACTGAACAGCCAGCCCGAGGAAGCTACTGGAAGCCAGATAGCAGGTGTTTGCTCTCAGTTATGAATACCTTCACCACTGATCTGGTCTTGTCACTTAGAGTGAAGTGTCCCAAGCGAGAGAGCAAGATTACAGAAGAGCACATTGCTGTTTTTCAGCTTTCTTCCATGCCTGGCTGTCAGCACGGCACAAAAAGCTCGGGGTAAAGCACGGTTACCCAGGCCCCCAGCGATGCAGAGAGCTTCTGGGCTGTTGCAGGGATTTGGGCTGGGAGCTCTCAAGTACTTACCTTGTCCTCTTCTGCTGCTCTGCCCCGGTCCTGCCTTTACAGCACATCCCTGTGTTACTTGAGGCACTTACCAAGGGTGTGGAAGGGCTTCACGAGCAATTCCAGAGTGGGATGGATCTGACCATAGCCTCCCACCTTCCCCCCCACGCCCTGCCTTGATACTGTGCCTTAGAGATTTGGTTTTGTTTGGATTAGCAGGGTAGTTGCTGATGTTTTGCCAACTAAATTAAGCAGCCATCAGTTGAAAGGATTAATTGAACTGAGCCAAGAGGACTATGTCCTCTGCTCATTTAAGGTCCTGCTAGAAGTTGACCAGTAGCAGTTGACAGCATATAAACAGGCAAATCCATTTAAAACAAAGAAAACTGTGGAGATGGAGAGGAGAGAAAGGGCAAGGGAGATACTTCAGTGGATTTACAAGATGGAAATTATCAGCCCCATGGCTTAGGATCCCTTTCCTTGATGCTGAGTGACAACTGACACTCATCCATCTCTGATGGGCTCTGAAAGGCAGGGACTCTGGCTAGCAGGGCTGCAGGGAGCTACTGAGGATGTAGGCATTTGCCAGCCACCTATTTACAGCCATCCAGCTGGAAAACAGTGTTCTAATGCCCTATAAACCCACCTCTGGAGAAATTGTTTCTAGTCTGTAGCAGCAGTAAAAGTGAAATCAAGTTGCCCTAATTCCGGGAGGTGTGAACTTCAAAAGCCTGAGCAGAGCTTGGTTAAGTTTTAACAGTGTTGAACATGGGCAGTTTCTTTCCCCTTCTTGAATGCTCTCCTTTATTAGCTGAGAAAAGTGGGGAAGAAAATAAATTGAAGGACTTGGTTAATACAATGTGTGACATTAGAAGTTGCCTTACTAATGAAATGCATGATTAGACCAATTAGAGAGGTAGGATGGAAATGCGGTGTGTGTAGGTAGTGCATGCTTAGCATACACAACCCCTAAAAACAGAGCTGATAACCATCAGGGAGGCAAGAAAATAACTGTGTGTTTCCTCTGCTCCAGAACTCTGGTTTGATGGTCTTTGCTCTGGCCAAAGCCAGGTCACCTTTATCTTTCTGACTTAAATTATTTTTTCTCCACACCTTTGAGAGAAGACATTGCTGTTTCAGTGAGTAGAGTGAAAATGAGCATTTTCTAACAATTGCCAGTCTTTCCTACTAAATCTAAATGTGGTGTATAACTCTGGGAAGGGTTAGACCATATCCTGTGATTGATGCCATGGATATGTGACCACAGCCATGCGTGCTTGAGCTATGTACAGCAATGGTTTGCGTGAAAATAGGAATAGTTACGTGTTTGTAGAGTATATACATGTGAATCCTATGGGATAGCAGCTTATCTGTCCCATCTGTCTAGGATCACCCATCTCAGCAAATCTGTCATTTAAAAAAAAAAAATCCTAAGGATTTTGTGTCTTTGCAAACTGAAAACTGATTTTTTTGTTGGTTTGGGGGTTTTTTTGTTTGGTTGGTTTTTTGTGTGTTTTTTTTTTGTGGTGGTGTGGTGGTTTTTTTTGTTTTTCTTTTTTTTTTAATTTTGTTTTGTTTTGGGTTTTTTTTTGTTTTTCTGAGGGGCCAAAAAATAAAACCACTCTTTTCCAGCCAGGTCTTTTTGCATTACCCTGTATGAACACAGCAGTACTAATGCTGTGGTAAATGATGTTGAAATGCAGGAAAAAGCTGTAAAAGTTAATTGAGTGAGGAGTGCTGGGTAGATTTTTTAACATTGCTATTAGCATGCATGATACGAAAACCACCTTCTATACCTCTCACTATAGGAAAGACTACGAGTGGCTGACTGAGGAGGAAAATGAAAATCTGGGCCAGTTTTTAACATATCCCTTTGTATAAAATTCGAGGATTCAGAATGTACAGCTAAGCATTTTTTACAGTGTTCCTTGAGAGACATGTTTTCTGGCCTGCCACTTCTCAGCGTTACTTACTTCTTACCTGGTAGTCCCAGTTTCTGTGCAAATTTTGTCACTCTTCTCACAGTATGGGTGAGCTGAGAGTCAGAGCAAAGTTTTGCTTGCAGAGCTCTTTGTCCCCAGGAAAGCAGAAGCATCATTTTTGTTAGAAGCCCCACGCTAGTGGCAGAGGCAACACTTCTGCTGTTTCTCAGGGAGATAGTGTAGCCCTTTGGATCCTTCCTCTTGCCTTGTGATACAGGGCATTGTCAGTTCTCTTTTTGTTTTCTACTACTGTAGTTTCTGTCACAGGTGTGTGCTGGTATGTTCTTGGAGGCTGTTCTGCAGATGGCTAGGGGTTAAGCATAAACAGGCATAAACAAAGATGCTCTATTGAGTAATAGGATATTCAAGGGCCTCATTTCAGATTGATGATGATGAATGAAAGAAGGGTTACAGAAGAGAATAGACCTGGGAGTCTGCTCATCCACAAGAAAATACTTGACACAGTAGAAAAGCAGGGAATTAAAAGTAATTTGCCTGCCTCAAGTACTGTACTTTCTGTACGAGAGCTATCAATTGTTTAAATAGAGGTAATTGAAATTATACTGCCTTTTGGCACAATAGGACTTAGTTTTTATCAATTAGAGTATAAACTTGTCAGGAGGAATGCTGATTAGGGGCACTTGGGCTGGGGTGTGACGAGGCAGGTTCAAAGAGGTACCAAGTGCCTGGCTATTGGCTTTATTAAGTAGAATGTTTTGCTTGAAACATGGCCCAAAGGCTTCCAGGTTTAAAGTAAGTCTTGTGGTGTGTGTGCACCTCTGGGAGTCCACACACACTTACTTGCTCCAGGTGCTCTGGGTAGGAATTCAAGTCTGGAGATGCCAGAAAAAGGTGACCCTGCTGTTTCCTTCTCAAGGCTCCAGCATGGTGCAATGAAATTCCTGCAGCACAGTTACTTTTCCTCTCTGGACCTCTGTTTTCCTCTGTGCCTGGGCAATGCTGATGCACACTAAAGTGAATCCTCATATTGCTGCCCTTCCTGATCTTCCGTTGCCCAGACTTCTGTCTAGCAATACTTTTGTCCAAGAAAAGAGGTGGATTTTGAAGACAGTTTTTGAGGTGGTGTTAGGGCATGGGTTGGACTCAGTGATCTTGAAGGTCTCTTCCAACCTGGTGATTCTGTGATTCTGTGACAAGAATTTTCAGTGCTTATTTCCCAGATACACTTGTTTGTATAGGAATTGCTGAGGATTTAGGCAACCTTGTTACAGTGGCTTTGCTGTGCCCTGGCTTAAAACTTGCCTACCTCCAGCTGCCTGTCCCCCTAGCAGAGACCCCTTGGGCTCAGGATGTAGCTACTCCTGTGATGGTGGCTGTAATGGGGTGACTCTGGCTGGGGTCCAGGTACCCACCAAAGCTACTCACTCACTCTCCTCTGCAGATGGACAGGGGAGACAAAATAGAACAAAGAGTTCCTAAGCTGAGGTAAGAACCAGGAGAGAACCCTCCACCAAATACCATCACAGGCAAAGCACGCTTGAGTTAGAGATATTAATTGAATTTATTACTAACAAAGTCAGAGCAGGATAATGAGAATTAAAATAAAACCTTAAAAACACCTTTCTCCCACCCTTCCCTCCTTCCAGTTCTATCTCCTACCTCAGTGGTGCAGGGAGACGGGAACGGGGGTTATGGTCAGTTTACTACCTGTGGTTTCTCCCGCTGCCCGGGGAGAGGAGTCGTTCCCTTGCTCCACCGTGGAGTTCCTCCCATGGGAGACCGTTTCTGTGAACTTTGCCACCATGAGTCCATCTCACAAGCAACAAAACCCTGCGAGCTGCTGCAATGTGAGTCCATCCCACAGGGAACAGTTCTCCCAAAACTGCTGCAGTGTGGGTGTCTTGGTTTAGAAGACAGGTGACTGCCAGGTGAAACCAGAGCCTCCCTTGGAATAGAGAATGTAAACCCCCCTCCTCCGAATTGCTATAATTTTGAAATTATGGCGCTTTCAGGCAAAGATATGGGAAACAGGAATACCAGTNCCCTCTTTCCCTCTGGAGTTACAAGAGATAAAAAATATCTTCCAACCAGTTTCAACAGATGAAATTAGAATACACATTCTTGGTTACATATTGCAACCCAAGACAGTGGGCTCCCCTCTCCACGGGCCTCCCACAGGGTCACAGCATCCTCAGGCATCCTCCTGCTCTGGTGTGGGGCTCCTCCACAGGCTGCGTGTGGATCTCTGCATCCCTGTGGATCTCCGTGGGCTGCTGGGGTACAGCTGCTTCACCGTGGTCTTCACCACGGGCTGCAAAGGAATCTCAGCTCTGGTGCCTGGAGCACCTCCTCCCTTCCTTCTGCACTGACCTCGGTGTCTGCAGAGTTGTTCTTCTCACATGTTCTCACTCCACTCTTCTCTGGCCGCAATTACAACTGCACCATAACATTTTTTTTCTTTCTTCTTAAATCTGTTATCCCAGAAGCGTTACCACTATTCATAATTGGTCCAGCCTTCACCAGCGGCATGTCCATCTTTGGAGCCACCAGGGATTGGCTCTGCCAGACATGAAGGCAGCTTCCAGCAGCTTCTCACAGAAGCCACCCCTGTGGCACCCCCGACTACCAAAGCTTGGCCATTGAACCCAAAACAGTGTCCAGTGTTTCAGTGCAAACTCAGCTCCATTGGCAGCTGAGGTCGAGTGCCGCGTTGCTCACCTGGGCTGTGTCTGGGCTCTGAGTGCCGGCTCTGCCACCTTCTGCCGACACTGCTGCTGCAGGGCCATGGCACAGACGGGCTGGCTGGACACGTCCAAAGTCTTGAACCAACGCAGCAAGACTCGCAAGGGACCATCTGTCACTGCCCAGAGCCCTTTCCCTCTGAAGGCAGGAGGAATTTAAAAAATCAGAGGAGGTAATTGCTTTAGTTACTCTTCCAAGCTTCACCCAGCAGTCACTGCTCAGCCCAGCCGTGCTGGCCCTGCATAGGCCTGGCTTTCTCCAGTGATGGGGGCTCTTGTCTTCTATTTCTGCTTCTTCCTCTGTTTCTCAGGGGTCTTTGAATTCCCACATCTGTTCCCCCCACACACCCAGGAAAAGGCCATGTCTTTTGTTCTCGTGGCATCTGCCATGCTGCAGTCGCTGGCCCAGTTGCTTTTCCTGTTTATCCCAAAGGAGGGGCAGCGTCTGTCCCCACTGGTTTTAGCATTTATTGTCTCCAGGCCTCCTGTGGGCCCTGCAGCAGGAGCTGGAAGCTCTGGTGTTGGCCAAGGTGTGCTGCCATGCATCGAATGGTGGGGATGGAAAGAACTGCCCAACAGCTTTCTCCTTTTCCAGCTCTGTGCAGACTGAGAGGGCCATGAATTCCTTCGCCTCAGAAAACAGCTGTGTCCGGCATGCTGGTGAGGCCTTGATCTGAGGGAAGTCATGCTGGAGGTGACTGTGTCAAGATGGCTGAGATTTTTTCTGGGTTTTTTTTCTGTAAATGTTGAGATTTCTGCTTAATAGGACTATAGAAATGTTGATGTGCTGTGAAAAAACTCCCTTTGCGTGGCAGGAGTGAGGAATCATCCCCATTTCCCATGTTGGTTACTGGAAGGAATTGTGCACAAAGAAGTAAGCAGGGTCGCTGTTGGCAGTTTAACTTACTTTACTCCTCAGTTACAGCTTTACCATAACAGATAAAAGCCATTTCAACATGACTTTTTTTTTTTGTCTCAGGACAGACCACATGAATACGTACATGTCATCCTTGAAAACTGTAACTTATTTAATGTTGGAATGGGTCTGCCATGGCACTTTCTTGTGTGACCACAGCCCATGTGAAAGAAATGGTGACATGACCAAGAAATCCAATTAGCAGCTAAAGGAAGGAGTTGTAGCCAGGATGTAAAAGGAGGAAGAATTGGCACAAGGATGCATTCCATTTTGCTAGTTTTCACATCTGGTGTAATTGCCAGCTACGCAGGTGAAGCAGAGCAGGTGCAGGTATTGCATCCAGAGTGAAACCCACAAAACACCAAAAGCTTGTTATTTTATCAATATTCTTTTAGTATGAATCACAAGAATTGAGTGTTTCCTAATTTTATTGAGTGTCTAACAACCTCAGTCCCAAAACTAGCAATATTAACTCCATCCAATCTAAATGCTTTCTAGAACCACAAAAAATGCATATCCTGATTTTGTTTGGATATCAACAATATGCCCTAATATCACTACTAGACACACGAACTCTGTCTAAACTGAATGATTTCTGGAATTTCAGTAAATACCTGTAGGTGCTGAAGGCTCGATCTGCTGCCAGTATAGTTTAGCTGAGCTTGACTGATGCTGTGCAAGGTTTTATCTCCTAAGCAGCTGGTTTCTTCATGTTGGCATCCCACAAACATAGCTTTCAGTATGATTTCAGAGGGAACAGAGACCCCTGTGCATCTGTGAGTATTGACAGTCGGCGCCCAAGTTTTTCTGAAGTGTTGTGTCAAAGGGTTAAGTAAATACAGAGGCACATTTAATCCTGCAACCTGTGTATTTGAAGAGATCATCCTTGAAACTACCACCAAGTTCACCGGGAGCAAAATCCACAGCTTTGTGAAATTCAGTGGAAAATTGGCTTCAAGGAGCATTAACTCAGGTTCTCAGTGAATGTCTTTCTTCTTGATTAAGAGAGGGGAAAATAAAAGGAAAAAGAGCACCTTTAGATACTAAGGTCACTTTTTTACTTTCCCTACGAGTTGGAATTGGTCCACTACCTGGACTATTTTACTATTGTATTTATTGATACTGAGGCAGAAGTAGGTTTAGGCTTAATTCTAGGCTCCAGATGGTTTTTAGAAGGCGATCACAGTCCTGAGATTTGTGCATGGCTGTTTCCCCTGCCATGCCTTACAGCTAAACTCCACTTGCTCAAATGTGGAAATTCTATGGAATTTCACAGTTTCTGTGAAGGAAAAGATCTTTTTCTGCAAAGCCTTTGGCATGATTTCCATGGGAGATGGCAGTGTACTTTCCCCCAACACCCAGGATGCACAGAGGGGTCACGGCCAGCTCTGCAGCCTGCTCTGACTTGGCCATGGGGGCTTTGGAGAGGGGCATTTTTCATCCAGTCCTCCAAGATCCAGTGAGGCCACAGTTCTCCAAATCTGCCTTCGGGGGTGAGAGCCCCAGAATATCAGGCATTGTCTGGTGTACCCAAATGGCAGCTCAGCTGAGCGTTGGAAGTGGTGCTTTTAAATAATTTGGCTTGTTTTATCATTCAGATCATTCTGAATTAGGTGATCTTAAGAGGAGACTTTTTGCTAAAGCTCTGGGTCCATTCAGTGTCGGAGGATCGTGTAAAAACACAAAGGACCCTCTGGTTCCCTTCCTTGGAGCCCAAAGCCCCTGCATGGGTGCCTGCTACATCTTCCTCCCACCACGGTGTGGGAGAGATAGGCTCTGCAGCTCCCTTGGAGCTCTGGATTGGATTTACTGTGATACTGCGTGTGATAATTTTATTTTAGGCACCGTATTATGGCCATGTGTTATTTTGTAAGAGCAGCACTGTGTCATCCAGCTGGTGGCTTTTTGTTTTGCTTTTTCTTTGCAAAGACAAGTTTAAACCCAGCTTTTACAGTAATGCAGATGCAGGAGCATCAGCAAAGTGCACCAAGGCAGGATTTGCCCTTCCCATGCCCTGTTCCTGTAAACCACACCGCTAAGGTGTGCAAACCCTGTTTTTCATTAGGAAATAGAAAAATCTATCTTGTTTTAGCAAAAAAGTATGCAGGAACTGTTTGCTTGAAGAGGGGTTTAGGCTACCAAAACCTTACTGACTGTGGGTACAGTGAAGGAAAACAGCATAAGGAAACACTTGTTCTGTCATTTTTTGCATACTTGGTTTTCAGCTCACTTGTGTTAAGCTTTTAAGCTTTTGCATCTGCTATGTCATTTTGCTTTCATTTTTAAAGTGTTCTGTGTACATCTAAACCCTCATGAAGATGATCTGTTTTTTCCTTTTTGTTTCTTTCTAAGGCAATAAGACATCTGGCTGCTCCTAGTGTGAATTATCAAGTCTCATTCTTTTAACCCCCCTCATCACTTTATTTGTAAAGTGCTCACCCACTGAGATACCAGGGGCCATGTGCAAACAGTTTAAAACAACATTGGGAAATAAATGGCATGGGCAAAAATGATGGGATGCTTTTTAAAGCGGAAAAGCTATGAGTGCAGATAAAGGCATGTTGAGGAGTGGGGGAGAGAGTGGTCAGATCAGTCCAGCATTCCGGCAAAGCCTAAAGCTGACCCTTCTTCCGAAAATCAAGTGTAAAGTTCAGTTCTTCCTCCCTGAGTGGTGACCCCAGCAGGCACTGGGATGTGTCCTTAAATCTTCTTCTGGGTTTGGCCAATGCTGTAAGAAAAGCCACATCCCTGACCATTTGGAAGAGCAGGACCCCAGCATTGCTGGGGTGATGGTCACTGCAGGAGGAGACTGGAAAACTTCCAAAAGCTGAGCTTCCATCCCTGAAAGTGTTCAGGGCCAGGCTGGATGGGGCTTGGACCAACTTGGTCTAATGAAAGGTGTCCCTGCCCGGGGCGGGGGGTGGGACGAGATGAGCTTTAAGGTTCCTTTCAACCCAAACCCTTCTATAGTTCTGGAGGCAGCTAGTGGGGAGTCCTTTGCATGAAGGCACTGGGTACCTTGGTGTTCAGATCTACCTGTGCCAGCTTCCTGTGCCAGCACAGTCTCTCTGGGAGCTCTGCTAGAAGTGAAATTGTGCTAAAGCCTGGCTGGCTGAGGCACGTATGTCGCTCGTGTAAAGTCCTTGGAGGAAGCGTAAGGACTGAGGCTGAGCAAATAAGCTGGCTGGCTCTGTTTGTGTGCCACATCTGCCAAATGGCTTTTTTTGGGAAGAGCCCTGCCAAAAAAAGGCCCGAAACAACACCGTGCTGCCAAGATGTTCAACTTTCTGTGCCCGCTCCAGCAGATAGAGATATCCACAAAGACAAAGCGCTGCTGTGATGTTCCTCTTTTCCCTCGTTCATGCATGAGGCAGCTTCCAGGTGCCCAGATGGCAACACGAATCCGTGGCTTCTTTGGGACTGGCATGGGTGGAGTGACCTGCATGTGCAGGGCTGGGGCGTGGGGCAGATCAGAGGACGGGAAGGCATCAGCCCCACGTGCTTCTTTTCAGCAGTTTGTGGTCTTCCAGCACTGTCTTGTGCTTTCATAGAATCTCTGCAAAGAACCTTGTGGAAAACAAATAGGAGCTTTCATAGAAAACGAGAGGATGCTAAAACAAATAACACATCATTGATCTATAGAATTTTAAAATAACTTAAATGCAGGAGAGTTGCCAGTAGATGAAAAGAAATATCGAAATCTGATCCCAGCTTTGAGTGGCCACAGGAGCTGAGCAGTCTGTCCCTCTGTCCGGGATTAACTCAGTTTATCCTGAGCGCTGTGGGAAGCAGCACTAGCATCAAAGAGGATAAACACTGGTTTTCCTGGTGCTTTTCCATCTGACAAAGCCTTCAGAGCCTCGCACTCCACCGAGAAGTGTTAGGACTAATGCAGGCAGGAGGTGAGCGAACTCCAACCCTTCCTGGGAGCAGATTGCTCACATGGAAATCTGTCCCTGCATTGGAGGACGAAGAGCTGGGGGAGCAGGACTAAGGCAGGCTTCAGGGAATGGATGCCAAACACCAACAAGGGCATTATTAGCAGTGAGGTGGATGCAGGTGTTGCAGAGATGGGGAATCTTCAGCAAAGAGTCAAAGCAAATTCCTCTATGCCAACCTTCCATCCTCTGGATGTTTATTCAGATGCCATACATTTTTAGTAATCCTCACTGGGACAAATTTAGTCAGGTCTTTCAAGGTTTTCTTGGGTAGAGATGAAGGAAGGCACAGCCATGAGCACTTCAAGGGCAGGTGCCTACAGGAAATGAGAAATTTTGACCAAGTAACAGCTTGAGCTTGAAGTTGAGAAATTTGGCTTTGCTGTGCTAGATGGCAGAAGACTCAGTGGGTAGATCTGAAATTGAGGAATTTAATCAGCATAGCAAATGATGGGTTTGGTTTTGACTTGTCTTTGTCTTCAAATGGGAATAAGGGGTTTGTGGAACTAAGAGAGGTGGAGAAAAAACCCTGGGTAAGGGAGCTGGATGGAGAAAGTGAGTGTTGTTTTGGGATAGACTTCTGGTCAGATGGCACCACCAGGCTCTGCTGTGCTCTGTACTGAGGTGCTTTACTGATATTTCTCTGTTACTAAATCAAAACAACTCTTTGATTACAAAGTGTTGATTGAAGAGCAACAGTCATGACAGGAAGACGTGGCTGAAAGGAAGTAACAATCTCAGAATGGAAACCAGTCAGCCCAGGGCCACCTAAAATTGATGCGTCTGGTATTCCCACCGATGCAGGGCCGGAGACATCTCACAACTACATTAAAAGGGTTTTAGCCAGGAGAGAGAGGGGGAAGGCTGTACAATAACACAAGTTGCTTGAACTGATTGGAAATCAAATGGACAATTTTCAGCCACAAAAATCCAGTGAGAGGACAAAGCAAATGAGTCCTACACAGCCGACTAATAATCAAGATAAATGCTGAAGTCTACACAACATTATTGTGTACTGTGCAGTGTTTGTTAGATTTCCTAGATGCTGTGAGAATTTCCTGGTGCTGCTATCTAGATTGAGTCAGACTTCTCAAATACTCAAAGTGATCTTACTATCTATGCTTTCCTTTAGGGTGTTAAAGAAAAAAAGTGCAAAAATGCTTATGATTTTTTCACTGAGATATAAAATAAATAAATATGAGGATAAAATCAATTTTGAGGGGTTCAGCCATTTCCTCCCTATTAGCAAGGTCCTATGCTATGGCTAGGAAGTGTTTTGAAGGAGTAATTAATAATTCATTTATTTTTTACACAAATATTTCTCTAACGCTTCCCTATTCTTGTTAGCTTTTGGAAAACAACCTCAGTTTGAACTTGAGGGGAGAGAAGTTGGAAATATTTTAAACAAATTAACTTCTCCTAGGACCTTAACTACCATGCTCTCTCAGAATTTTAAATCAAATCTGTTTGAATAAAGCATATGAGGTCCTTTTTTTAAAATGGAGCAAAAAAACCGCCAACCTCTGGAGCAGACCAGAGAAAAAGAAGACAATAGTACTTGGAAAGCAACCTCTTGGCAAAGAGGAACAAGAGCAGTGGAATAATTTAATTGCTCATCAGCTAATTATACGGTATTATAATGTTAATGTGTCTTCATCATGACAATGTAATAGGTATAGATTGAAGCATATGAAAAAGAAAGTGTTGATGCAGTAATTATAACTAAGAGCAGAGCTGTTAGAGTAATTATAGCGCTTCATCAGGTAATTAACGTATTGTTCAACTTGAGATGGAGAACAAAGAGTGAAGAAGTTAAATATTGAAGGACATGCCTTCCCTGCTCCCCAGCTCCCTGCACTTGCTGCAGGAGGTGATACTCCGTGATGATACTGTTATTTTCTTATTTCCTTGGACATCTTTTATTGGGTGGGGGGAGCTGTCGGGGTGCTTGCAGCCAAACAGGCCAACAGCCTGGCAATAGTTATTTTAAGCTGTTTATTCTGAAGACCCTCTGCACCCTTCTTGCTGCAGAGGCGGTCAAGGTGCAGATGGGTGTCTGGCACTGAAGAGCAGCAGATGCTGCTGTAAAGTGGTCAAAGACACTTATTCAGTACGGGCAGAACTGATGCACAGGAGAAGTCCTGGAGCAAAATGACCACCTGAAATTGAAATGGGTTTCTCCTGTCTGCCCAGATGACTGCCATGGCACAAACAATGCCCTGTGCTTGTGCTGCTCCTTTGCCCACCCTTTGCTCCTACTGCCCCGAATCCCTGCAGGAAAGCAGCACTGGCCTGGCTCACAGCTCCCAGGCTGGGGGTTGTACTTATTTGGATCAAATCCAACATGTCCAGCAGTCAGATCTCCTGTAGGGAAGTTGCTGGGCTGCCCCTGGCACATCCCTGCCCGCAGCCGACAGCATCACTGAGGGGAACCACTTAAGGACTAATCAGGGGTTTCATATTAATCAGTGTTCCAAAGACAGATGTGAGATCTGTCCCGCCTGTGCAATTTGACTTAGGCTGTAGGAAAACCTCCTCAGGATCAAGGAACAGTGCTTGAGACGGGATGATGTATCTGGGTTTGATTTTTCATTTGCTGGTGAAGCAGACCAAGGGTTGTTTTCAGCTTTGTACAAAACTAATAAGGAAGCCCTTGTATCTTGGGCAGCAAGTACTTGCAACATAAACATTACTTTTAAATACCCAGCTTTGTGTCTGAAGCCCCCACAAAAAACCCCCAGGAGTTTCTCTCTGTCGCCCTCATCCCACAGGAGTGCTTTAAGTCACTAGACCAGTACTGTAAACATGTGGATGCACTTAACCATGAACATATACTTCCATATGTGTCTATACTGGCCTGTAAGATCTTATTCCTATCTTGGTGTGCAGATCTTGTCAGAATCGGTAATTTTTGTCAGGGTATCTCCCAGTCAAGTCTACACCTAAAGCATGGCACTAGCACAGGGTGAGTTTGTTCCCTGTCCTTGGTCCATCAGGAAGTCTCAGCATCACTGCCTTTTGCCAGCCTGCAATCTGCATGCCTCCCTGGAGAGCTAATGATACTGGTGGCAGCATTTTTTAATTTTTGGCTGAACTTCCCTCCTTCACCTCAGCACAGTTTTCTATTGAAAATCAAACCACTTTGCAACTGATTGTTGTGGCCAACAACATAATTTGTGATGAAATTAGGGCAACAGTGGCACTGGTGTGGTGCTCATTTAGTGATGTGCTGATTTGCAGGTCAGTTTGATGCCTTGCTACAGTTTATTTAGGTGTTGCATCCCTTTGCAGGCTCTCCAGGTGCAACGTGTAGTCCTATACCCAGCTTAAGTGCTCAGAGTATTTGGTCAGTTAGAATCAAATTGAATGTTAAAATGTTATTTTAAGGTAAATCATGCCATGCAGCAGGAAGGAGGATGTTGTTCTTCTGGGGAAAGGTGTGGAAACAGATAGTGTATGGTAACAAAAAGGTGGGATCAGTGTAAGAAAATGGGATTTGGTTGAGGTAAGCTGCAAGGAGCTTGGCTGCAAATGTGGCCAGTGCAGAGCCCTCGGGATCATGAGCTGAAATCACTGAAGTGCAGTAAAAGAGGACTGAAAGGAAATTAGATTGCTGGTAGGGAAGGAAGAAACTCGAAAGAGCAAAAAGAAGTATGACGGCTAAAAGGGCAGAGTTAGATAAGGATGAGCTGAGTTCTAGGTTAAAAAAAGATGTCCAGGTATCAGAGAGCAGAAGCTTTGGAGCATATGATCATAAAGGCAAGTGGAATTTCAGGGTGGAGGTTGTTAAATTTATTAGGGGGATTACATGCTGTAATGCCAGCAAGAGCACCTCCCTCCCTCTTGATCCCGAGCAACATAAACACATCCTGCAGACAGTGGCTGAGGGTTTTGGAGTGGGTTATGAAAGAGGAGCTGGAGCTCTTGTGGCTCCAGTGACCATGCCCTGGGATATGTGGGTGCGTTAAGCCGACTCTGCCTTGGAACTGAAGTAAATAAATCTGATTAAAGTCTCTTATATCCTCATCTGGAATGCCATAGTTTAGGACCTCGATTCATTATTATTTAAGAACATAGCATTACTAAGGTCATGTATTAGCAGTATGCTGTGTTTCAGTGAAAATGTGCTAACCCAGCCTGAGCATTTCAGTCTGCCTGAGTACAGCTTCAGTTACTCTTCAAAATGAATGAAAAACAGACACCTATGTATTTTGAACATCTCTGGAAAAACTAGTTTTAAAATACAGTTATAACGACGTACCCCATATGCAACCAACTGTAGGCAAAGTGGAATAAAGCTATGGGATCAAAAAAAGCACATTTTAATACACTTTAATATTTTTCTCGATTGAATTTGCCATGTTCTGCAGAAAAAACCTTTTATTGAGCAGAATGAAAAATTAAATTTGGTTGGCCCTTTGCTGTTAGAAGCTGGGGAAGTTTATTCCCTGGTAAAAAGCACATTTCTCTGTCTTGAAAAGATTTAATTGTATTTCCATGAGCGCCTCTCTCACAGACATGGAAGATGTGTTCTCTTAACAAGTCTGTCTGTTTAGGCTTCAGTGTGTAATATCAATAGCACTCGGAAAAAGTTCCTTTCAGTGAAACAGGAGAGCTTAGTCTGAGTGTGTGATAATGATGGATGGATGTAGAATATCTCCTGCTGGACTGGGGCTCAGACTGTGCAAATAGCTCAGGACCACCTCAGCAGTGTGGTTCCAGCTCGGGGGAATCTGATTGAAATGGAGCCCCTCAAGAACTGGCACAGCTCATCTCAGCTTGAGGATCTGCTCTTAGCCTGGGGGTCCGAAATCCTAACAGGGTGAAGCTGCCACGGCACAGCTAGCACAAGTGATCCTGTTAATCCACCCACAGTGGTTCCTCAGGCTTGAGGGAATTCTTTCTGGAGGGTTGAACTTGTTTGGTTTCGAAATACTCATCATTCAACTGCTTTACCTCCGCATTTCTGGTTTTGGGCCAAACCTAGCAATTGAAATGTGGGAATGCAAATAGGACAGATGGTTGCAAGAGACAACAGGAGCAGCAGAGGAAAGGTGGTTCTCCAGGGGAGGTCAAAGGTGCGCCATGCAGGCACTAACTCCTTCCCCCCAGGCAAAGCTCCTTCTTGGCCCTGACCACAGGCATAGCTCAGTGCCCCAGACCTGGGTGTTGTATTTACACCTTTAAATTTGCTTTTATACCTGAGAATACTCTGGTCATCTCTTCAGCTTTGGGATCCTGACTGGAATTCTTTCCTAAATGCATGAATTCAATAGTACCTTAGACTAGCAAGAGCCACAGCTACCTGGGCATTGGAATTAATTTTTTAGATAAATTTACCAGGCCTTATTTGGTGGCTTTTGCATCTTTTCATTGTCGGTTATATGTTTGAAGGGGGGCTGAACAGGATTTTGCAATCCATCTCCCCTCCACCACTTAGTCTTGGAAATATTTTTATCATTTCTCCTCTTCATTTCAGTGGTCACCCTTTTATTGTGGTTTTCTTTCTTTTAGCTTTGTCCTTGCTACTGATGACCACCAAGTCCCACGTGGTTCTGGATTGCCTACAAAGGGAGTGTGTTGCAGCATCCCTCTGGTATTCCCTTGCCCTTTAACCCTCCTAATTTTTTGCATTCTGTTCTAATGCACTTGTATGTGGGGTTATGGCCAGGGCTGCCCTGTTCAGAAGTACTTGAATTACATTTGCAAGAGGGAATTAAGCCCCAAGACAGATACAGTGGCACATGGGAAGTCCCGCCTGTCTTCTCTCTGGGTAACCTCACAGCCTGCCCCGTTGTCCCGCTGCCCCTTTGGAAAATGTCATCCAGCACCACCATGGCCTAATACTCATGTCCTCCTCCCCAGCACCATCCACCTTTTTAATTGCTCTTCTTTTCTTGCGAGTCACCCATTCAGATTTCCTGGGAGGGGAAAGGAGAGTTATTGACTGTCTTTTCATAAGCTGTCATGAAGCAGTAAATAGAGGCAAAAGACAAATGCAGCCATATCCAGGGAAAGAAAAATCATAATTAATATCTCACTAGAATAAAGTGTCTTTATAAGGGCAAGAGGGGAAATAAAAGGAGAAAGAGATATTAGCTTGACATATATCAATGTTTTAGCTAGATATATATTCACTGCAGCTGTGACTAACGTGTGATCGACTAATAAGGGAACATAGAGACAGCATAGAAATGAAGCCTTTGAATGAACTCTTAAAGAATTTTCATCAGTTGACATAGATGAAGATAAATCTTGGATGTCAAAATCGTGGGAGTCATGGAGTTGCATTTCCTTGTGGTGGGGACGCTGTGAATACTTGAAAACTGAGTGTTTAACTAACTGGTATTAAAAATGTTATAAATGAAGTATATTAAGTGTATGTATGTATCACAGTGCAGTGGGTAGCTCTGGTCCTCTTGGGAAGGGTTGCTCTTTGCAAAAAAGGGTTGGCATTTATATCAACAACAAGAGGAACTCCATCCGTGGTGGGCTGTGCTGAAGAAGAGATCTCAGCCTTCACTGCGTGAGTGAAAGGTAAGAATGTCATAGGAAGAAGCTGTTTGCTAGTTAAACCGCTAACATTGAACAATGCCAAAAAATAGTAATAAGAACAAGCTGTATACAAAGTAACTCGCTAATAGTGAGCAATAAGCTGTATCAACTATGTTAATTGCTAAAAAAAGGCAAACCGCAATATCCTGTAAAGTACATAAGGAGGATTGTATGCTTTGGCTAGCGACTGCGGAAAGACACCAAGAACAAGTCACAAAAAGACACGGAGAAGAAGACACCTGGCCTTCATCTTCACGACCACCGAGACGGCTCCGACCACCCCCTGGCAACAAGCCGTGCATATGCAAATAGTGCAGAAACCTGGAACAAAAAGAGTATAAAAGTGGGAAACAAAGGGAACCACCTTTGTGTGCCGTTGGTGGAGCAGGTGACTCCCCGGCCGCCCAGCGCTGCTTTTACCTGTTTGGTGCTTGCTTAATAAACTTTACATAATCAAAACCCAAATTGGCTCTGGGTAAAATTTATTAGTTATTTCATATATAACAAGAAGGCACAGGATACATTCAAAAGCTGAGACATCCGCCCCTAGTTTATGTAATCATTTGAAAGCATAGGCCTGAGGCCAAGAACAGATAAATTGCTCAGGCACTACCCAATAAGTTACGGCTGATGTGTGACTACGAGTAATTGTGGGGTCTTTTATAAGATCCATGTCTTGCACAAATACAATTACTGTATTTTACAGCAGTCAGTGCAAATCACACATTTCCATATTGCATACCAACGTGGTATCTGATTAGCACCAAATTCAATTTGTGTTAATAAGCCTAAGGCAAAATTAGCTTGATACAGTGTCATTTAGCAGTATTTAGACATGAAAAACAAGTTGTTTCGTTTTGCTTTGTGTAGGTGTTCTGTGGTACAGCAAACAAGGGGATCCAGAGTGTTAGCCTGAAAGATTTTTCTCTCTAGGAAAGCTGGTGTGCGTTACCAGGGAGGCTGAAGGTGCGAATGTTGAAAATACAGAGGGTGTGACAGTCACAAACTTAGACCTCTGAGCTCACAGGAAAGAGTTCAGGTCATAATAATATGAGAGTATCAATCAAATTTCTCTTAGGAGTCCAAGAATTCCATGATACAACTCAATCATATTTATGATTTCTAAATGCCAACAGCAGTTGCCTTTGGTGGTGTGTGGGCTTAGGTACTTAAAGCCTAACATGATTTAGGAAGTATTATCAAAATGTAGCCCACAACACAAGGTTGCTACAAGGAGCACTTTCCTTCTCCTGAGCCCTGCAAAATGCTGTCTTTAATTGTACCTGAGAAATCCAATGGATGTAAGACATGATAGTTTTGTTTTGCCAAGTCAACTGTTCCCAGCAGGATTAGTCATAGCTGGACCTGTGTTCACTAGTACTGCGTGAAATGGCTTTTAAAAGGGTAACATTAATCCCTTTAGTGGCAATTTTCATATGCAAATCCATTCGGTGTGCACAAATCCCTTGGCTGGTTGTGAACCCTCAGGGCACTGAAGTGGTCTCGTAAGGTTATTTTTTCTTTTCCCTTTGAGCTGCCCCTCCTGATGCTTCCCAGTTCACTGCTGTACCAAGCCTGATATCATCCCTAATTCTGTTGGGGGGGAGAAAGTATTCCACTGGAGCTGAGTCTTTGCTTGGCTTTCAGGAGCTTGAAGAAGTAACTTTATGTTGTGCCTCTCTATTTATATATGCACTTAATTGAAGATAACACACTGTTACCCCCATATAAACTGTGAAGTGGCCCAAACTATTTTTTTCCCGTGTAATGAGCACACTGCTCTGCTTGTTTTATTAGTTATCTGCTGATTTACACTTGCTAAGGATCCAGCCTGGACCTCCTTCCAGTCAGATGGGTGTGAAACTGCCTGCAGGACCTTGATTGTCAGTAAAAAGCCAATGTTAGCAATTTTCATCAGGCAGCATGGAAATTAATTAGCCCAATTTTATGGAAATTAGCTCATTATAAATAATTTTAGCTGGCCCATTCACAAAGCACTTTACACATTAGGGGAAAAAAAAAAAGAAAAAGGAAAAAGGAAAAAGCAAAGCTCTGTGAATTGGATACCGAAAAAACTCCTTCTAAAAACAAATGCTCTTCAGCAGCTGTGCCATTGGCAGGGGAGGGGTGGCACCCACAGATTGAGCCTCTAGACTGTGCTTTTTTCCCACTCAGCGCCTGAAAGAGCAGCAGGGAGGGAGTTGTTGGGGGCTGCAGATGTCCTTGCCGAGCCTGAGGTTGCACGTTCTACTCTTGCTACCTTTGGGCTTGGCCAAGGGAGGAGGAGGTGGCAGAGTGGAGATGGACATCTCTCAGGGGTGCTGATCCTGTGGCTAAGAAGAAATAAAATAGTACAGACACAAATACATAATTACAGAGGTGAGAGTGTGTCTGGGTGCTGGAGAAGCTCTGCCATGTCCTCCCTTTGACTTTTTAGACTATAAGGTCTCACGTTGCAAGACAGGAAGGGCACCTGAGTTCTGAGTGATCTCGTGCATGTGGGTGTCTGTCACAGCCCCAGAAGGTCCCATGGATCAGCTTGGCCCTGTGAAATCTCCAGGCAGTTCAGACCAGAAAATCCTAAGGCTGCTGTGTTTTGATCCCCATCTTTTTCAAGGGTTTCTTGGTTCTGAGGAGTGTCTAGCACAACCTCTTGTCTCCTGCTTCAGTTTTTACCCACTTCAGTGCTTTTGCCAAGGGGTGTTTTTAATAAAACCTGTCTTCAGACTAGTCATGGAATACACAGGTCATGCAAGGGGACAAACACCTTCACCCCGAGCTTGAGCATTGTCACTTTGCTTGAGGAGTTTTCAAGATTTACTATCTTCAGGGTGTCTAAAAATTTGCCTGGGGC
This sequence comes from Dryoscopus gambensis, assembly GCA_013389985.1. Taxonomy (NCBI): domain Eukaryota; kingdom Metazoa; phylum Chordata; class Aves; order Passeriformes; family Malaconotidae; genus Dryoscopus; species Dryoscopus gambensis. The sequence continues at coordinate 11,234 of WEIT01019915.1, read as the reverse complement.
TCATAATTTTCCTCTTGACTTACAGAGCAGCCAGCATGGACTGGTTGTCCTGTTGAAAAACAGTTTTTCTTTCTGAAAGTATTCTCTCTCAGCCTCAATTTCATTCTTCTCTCAGATCTGTGGGTTTTTTGAACTGTTGTCTTCTCTCCCTTTGACAAACAGCATTCTTGAAACACCTGGAAAGAAGCTGTGGAAAAACCCTCCTTATTTAGGGAGTGATGTGTCTTGTGTTCCCAGTGAGCCAAATGTGCTCCAGTTCTGCCGTTTTTCAGCCACAGCCACGGCCCGTCCTGTCGGTACCAGTTACAGGAGTGGATCAGAGCCCCGTGTCTTGGGAGAGAGATCCCCATTTGCTTTTTGTATGTATCTGGGCATTTTCCTGTGAATAATTAGCATCCAACTGGAGCAGCAACAGGATTTTCTTTCCTTGCAGCCCCTTCCTTGCATGTCTGGCGTTGCTTGTTTTGCAGGTGGGTGACAGGTGGAGGAGCAGAGCACCCCAAAAGGCTCCTTTCTCTACCAAGAGAAGCCCTTTGTGCAGACTTACGAGCATGTGAGGATGCTCACAAGCGTGTGGCAGCACACAAGAATCAGTCAGTTCTATAATTCTCAATTTTCTCAACCCCTTATATTTATGGAATTATGGCACAAAAGATGTTGTTCATTTTAAAATGTGAGCTTTAAATAAATTGAAGCTGAAGGAATGTTTGGAGGTGAGAAAAATCTTTCTGGCAAGTGATAACATCAGAATTATTACTCCTTCACAATTTGCTTAAACAGCCACTATAAACTGCTTCTAATCAGGCTCCCTTGGTGTTTAGAGATATCTGTGGATTGATTTAATTAGATTGGCACCTCTTTGTTAATTCTATAATGTTTGTTTGCTTATGAGTTAAGAGTATTTGGATGCTGTGAAGCTGTTTAACTTATTTAGTTAAATTTGAATGAGTGGGCTCTTAGACATACTGTTTCCTCAGCTAGTGGGGTTTTACAAGAAATAAGTGTGGGCTGGTTTTTCTGACACCCCAGCTGCAATTTGAAGGACCCTAGGCATCTCCACTGAATTTACCAACATTACAAAATGAAGCATAGGAAATGGCACAGACACGGGAAAATGTCAGTGGTTGGGTGTCTTTCAAGGTAATTTTTGGTGGTTATTCCAGAGCAACAGGTTTGTGGTATTAATAAAAATCAAAGGATGGAAAACATATTTACAAGGTGTTTCAGAGTCACTAATGCCCAGCTCTGAGTTTTATCTGGAGCACCCCAGTTCAGCTCTCTGTGAGCACCTGCCTGCTGCTGGAGCCGCCTCCATCGGGCTGGAGACCTGAGCCAACGTTTTTCCAGACTGAGGAAGAGTTTAGACCTGTGTCAGCAGTGAAGATGCTGAACCCACATGAAACTAATTGAGGCTGGAAGTTGGATTTTGCATTCCCTTCTTTCCTTCTTTGGTATGAAATTGCTTCACTGGAATAATATCTGATTATCTCTAATCTGCACCTTTTCTGTTATGTTTTTTGTTGATTTACCTTGATTTGAGTTTGTTCTTCATAGTTATTATGGACTTTAGCCTACTTCCCACAGGTTGTCAGAGCGCTTCCTATGCTGAACCCATTTCTGTCTGATTATCCAAGGGTGCCCCTGATGTGATCCTGATGAAAAGTATGTAGGGGGCTTGTAAATTGAAAAATGAACTTTGAAACACACCCTCCCTCCTGCCCAAAAATGGAGAGTGTTCTCCATAAAAAGAACATTCAGCAGTGAAATACCACTTGTGCTGTTCTGCCTTTATAAATTTAGGCTTGGAAAATGTTTTATAAATTTAGGCTCAGGCATGTTTTATCACTGATGTTATCAGGTCTGCATAATTGTTTCTGCAGCATCCTACTGCAGCCAGGCTGAATTTGTTTAAGCCCACCAAAAGAAAATAGCTTAGGAGTAAAAGCTGGGCCACAGAGGAAGTGGCTATGGGTTTGCAGCGTAGCAGTCATGGTGACTGTGGGAACACAGAATTATCACACAGAGGAGCCCTAGTTCCCCTGGGCCCTGAGCAGGGCCCACCCAAGGTGTGGCACAGGAGAGGGGCAAGAAGGGGCTCCCAGAGTGGAGCAGGACAGTCTGTCAGGACACTGGAGGGTCTAAGTCTTACCTCAGGGATGATGCACAGTAAAGTTTCCAAAAAGAAAAAGGCTGAGATTTGCACTGGAAACGTTGCTCAAGATAAGTTTCCAAAGGACAAAGGAGGGCTGCATCTAGAAATCCCCCAAACACCATCAATGTCTAGTCAGGATTAGGCACTGGGGACGGGCATCCCCCACACTCGGGATGGTAGGCTCCATCCCAACCAGCACTGCACAACCAATCCTGTGTCTCTATCTGGTGTTTATTTGTCTCCGGCACAAAGGTACTGAGAGAAGACATATGCTGGAACCAAGCCCAGCACCACGGAGTTATCCATGTTTTATTTCCAGCACCTTTGTGCAGTTATTTTGGATCCTTGGGTTTCAATCCTTCATCTGGCACTTCTGCCTTTCATCCTAGATCATCTCATCTCTTCTTGATCTCAAATATGATGACAAAAACAACCCAAACTTTCTCTTGCTGCAACAAGTATTTAATTCAAAGGCTATTTGAAGATCAAGAGAAGAAATTTCACTTTTTGCTGAACTAGTCGGTCCAAGCAGCCAAACAAGGCTCAGTATTTTCTTTTAAAAAGACTGATTATAACAAGCAAGATGATTCTTCTTGGGTGTGATAATTTTGATTCTTAAATTTGAAAAAATGCACAAAATAATATCTTGGGTCTAAAAATGTTTGTACAGTATTTGCATGATGACACAGTCCAAAAAGCCCCATCTGAGTATCATTACAGGAAAAAATAGTTCAGAAGAGGGAGTTCTGCTCTGTGGTGTTTCAGTCCAAACAGTCCAGGGAGTTGGAGAAACTGTGAGGGTGATGAAGCACTGACCCGGAGAAGCTGTGCCTGCCCCACCCATGGAAGTGTCCAAGGCTAGATTGGGCAGGGCCTGGAGCAACCTGGGGTAGTGGAAGGTGCCACTGCCCATGGCAGGGTCTGGAAGTAGATGATATTTAAGGTCCCCTCCAACCCAAGCCATTCTGTGATGACTCTGTGATTTAGGGCTGGGATGGACAGGTACATACCCACTGAGGTACACTGGTGGGTGCCTGGCTTAAAACCTCTAAATTTAAGCCAACAGAGTGGTGTTGGTTATGGTTCTATATGACATGCCAAGAAGTAGCCAAGCCTCCTGTCCTAGAGAGGCTGCTTTTCCAGGTGCCTTTGCCTCCACTTTCTTCTTTCCAGTGGCAGATATGACTCCACTTCCCTCTGCAACCTTTGCACTGAGCCATCAGCTTGGTATTAGCATAAAAATCCAGCGCACTGCTCTCCTGTGGAAGCATTTGCATTTGATACCCCCCAGCTTTAATATTCTCAGACATCCGCTTCTGGTGAAGGAGAGCTTACAGCCGGGATCCAAGCCATGTATCTCATGTTTCATGTGGGCTGAGCTCTCAAACATATTGATCTTAACCATTAACTTTTGATTAGACATGCAAAATCCTGCAGAAAGGGCCTCTCAGTGCCTTGCTCCTGTAAACTTCAGCTTCAGCTTTAGTGATGATTTCCAAGCCCCTCCCTTTGTGAAATCCCTGTGGCAGTTTTGCCATGTGCTTCTATATCTGAACAGGAGGTGAGCCCCTTGCCTTGACATGAGCAATGCCTGCGGTTCCTGACTTGCAGGCTAAACTGATTATTCCGTAGAAAATGAGGAAGAGGGGTCTGTCTCACCACAGCTGTATCGAGTGATATACCTGGGTGTGGGACATATATACTCCCTCCTACACGAGGGGATTACCTTAAAGACAGTTGTAATAGTCTGACTTAAACCTCTAAATGCAATTAAATCCTGCGTTAAGCCTGAAGAATTTGACCTGACATTCTGCCTTTGACTCATCCGTTTTTGTATTTCGGTATTGCAGCGAATGCACTGTAATGGATCACACACTCCAAAGAGTAAGCTGAAAGAGCCGGGGTAAATTAGGGACAGCACATCAGGCTGGATTTTCAGAGTCAACCATCAATTTCCTTTTTGTAATGCGCACTAATGTCTGACAGCTGAATATGTATTTAATGAGATTTTGAAAACACAGACTTTTGATCTATTAGAACAACATGCCTTGTGAGAAGGTGCCTGTGCTCCGGCATAGCTGAATGCTTTAGGAAAATTAACTCACTTGAAAGCTAAATAAGGCTGAAAACCAGCTTGTCAGAGGGGAGATGCCGTCCACTCTGTCCCAAAACATTGCCTCAGCTGAGGGGGAGCCTCAGCCTTTTTTAAAGGCTCAGAAATGTTAAATTAACCTCACTCTTCCCATTATTTTTCACTTTATTATGCCATGTAACCTACTAGCCCTTCCATCCAGATGACACTCAGATGCTGCCTCCCACCTCTTTGGTGGGAGAGCTCTTGATGAAAGCCCAGAAAACTTCAATCTGACCTTAATTTCGACTACCTTGAGCACTCACCACTGTCAGATCAATTCCCTCAGCACAGGTAAGTCTGAATGTGTTCTCTCCAGCTGATGGTGCTTTGCAGCTTCATGTCTGAGCTCTCTGTTTGCTGTTCACAAGAGATACCTGCATTTCATGGTTTTCTCATGGCTTGGGAGTTTGGCCATCGGTTGCCCAAGGGAGGGACTTGCCCTTATGGTCAGTGTTGCTCCCAGCCTCTACTGCAGTGCAGGTAATAAGTAGCATCCCAGACAAATACAGCACAAAGCATGAGGCTGAAGTGGACGGTTGTTTGGTTCATCTGCCCCTGTCAAAAATACCAGATACAGTAGAAAGTATCAGGAGTACCAAAAATCTCTCAAAGATTGCTTGTGAAGAGCTTCTGCTGCAGAAGAGGCCAGGGTGATTTAGATAAGCATCTAAACCGCCGAGATTTCTCTGAACTTTGAGCCTTGCTGCAGCTTTCCTGTTATTCCTATGAATCAGCCTATGTCAGGTTTCAGTAGAGTAAACTCATCCCTGGGATGAGAGCAGTAGTTTAGGACTGGTTCTTTAAAGCTATCATTATCCCTGTATGCTGGAGATTTGCAATTATTTCCGAAATCTGGAAGGATCCTAATTATTAGCATCCTCCTGTGTGGAAAAGCGTGATAAAGTTGGCCATAAAGCAGTGTCTGGGCTATCAGTTTCCATAAATATTTAGAGGTGCTGGAATAAAGGAGAATGAGGAGTGAGATGATGTGCTCTTACTCTATCCCATTTCATGGTTATGATAAGGGCTGGTGTGGCACTTCCACCAAGGGAAATGTGGCAGTGCTGGAGCCATCTGGAGGGATTTCTCTATTAATTTCCATTGTGCCTTTAGATATCTTTTCCTTTTCTGCGCTGTGACTGAGCCAGTTGAAATTCATTTACTTTCAGTGACAGGCTGGTACCTAAACAGGCACCTGCATCCAGCCTGTTGCAAGTTTTTTTTTTAAGCTGCACCGACAAATGTTTTTTTTTGGGAAAACAATCACTAGAAGCAATGATGAGCTTCAAGCTGCCCAAATTGTGAGGCAGTAATTGCAAATAAATGGTAAATCGCGTTGCCCTTCACCTGAAACACTGCCAGCTTAAATAACTCCTGGTGTTTTTCCTCGCTGACTGCTTGTGGATCTTTATTTGTTCTGCTGAGGCTGGGAGGGAGATCTCCGCTGAAAAGTTGTGGAGGGCTGTGGGAAGCCACTTGCCAAGAGACCATCACTACAAGTGGGACAAGTGGAATTTCTCTTGCTTTATAAAATGTTCCTTTGTTAGGCTTATGTCTTGCAAAACAGCATAAAACAAGAGCCTAGTAATTGCAGACAAGGTGCAATTTAAAATCTTGTGTCTTCCAAAGGCAGAGAGCTGGACAGCATAGAAAAGAGTCAGAAAAAACACTGTAGAGGTGTCATGTAATGAGATAATTGTCTTTTTCTTTCGAGCACTTCTTTCTTGCCTTGGTGGGCAAAAAATATTTACTAAGAGCAATACATTTTGTATTTTTCTTATATCCTGTGAGAGAACAGCAAGTAGCCACAAAAAGGGGGTCAGCTAAAGGCTCAGGGCAGCAGATCAAGTAAGTGCAAGTTCTCTGTTTGCAGAGGATGCACTTGGATGCAGAGCAGCTGGGAAAAGGTATCACAGGGTTCCATAGTGCAGGCAGCACTTTCCAATTATTGGTTTTTTATGTATTTGATGCAAAATGTTTTCCATGGTCTTCAGCTAAAGAGTAGGGAGCGGATTTCCAATTTTTCCCAGCTGCAGGTCTCCCAGAGGTAGCTGGGGGGTAGAAGGCAGCACCAGCAACTACAGCATAGCTCAGCATCTCCAGAATAGCTCAGTTATGTGCTTCAAAGCTGATCAAGTGATCTTGGCTTGGATGAGCAAGATTAAAATAAGGAATACCCACCTGGGTGATTTTTTTTCCCTCCATATGTTTTCAATGCCACTTTTTTTTCCCCTTAACAAAGCAGAGGCTTCTAAAACTGCCTCTAGGTTCAGATTTTGGGTTTGTTAAGGAAATACTGCATTTTTCCTTTGAAGGTCCTTGCCTTTCGTAATTTTGTGTGTTGTTTCTAACAATGCCATTTCTTGGCCAGCCATATTTCTGGCAGTGTCCCTTTTTCTCTGGTTGGATATTGCTCTTATCCTTTTTCACACAGTGGGGTGAGGGAATTTCCACA
>WEIT01019909.1:0-25327 GCA_013389985.1 Dryoscopus gambensis | reverse complement strand
AATATCATTGGGATACTGCCAGTTCTGCACTGCAGTAAATCAGGAACCTGTTTCATATGTTGTGTTGTGGATACGTTTTCTGTGGGGAATTTTTTAGGCAATGTCTATCATTAAAATAAACACACCCGAGGACCTGGCAGTTGTCTGTGTATAAACAGACACTGAATCAAGGCTTCATAATAGTGTCAGTGATCGATGTTACAGTCTGTTGGCTTTGCACATCCAGCTCCAAATTTGTGTTATTGTTTGACCTGATTTTGAGACTTGCTTGAATGATGACTGATGTTTTTGCACCTTCTTTACTGTAAATGTTTCAGTGAAACCCATCATATTTTTGTTGTAATTCTGAGAATAAAAGCTTTGGTTTTGGAGAAGCATTAGGAAGCGGTAAGATACAAGAACGGATTTGTCTGTCTTGACCTCAGAGTTTTGGATGCAAATTTTATTTTGCTACTTCTGTAATTGTTTTCTGGTGATTTAGGAGGCTAATTTTTGTTCTGAATTTTTCTTCTGATACAAAGGGCTAATTCACTGTACAAGTTTAATATTGAGACTTCAATGACAATAGGTCAATTAGCTTGTGTGCATATATTTGTATAATGTATTTATTGATTGCCTGTTTAATCGACTGTCGTAGAGTGGCAGGCATTATTGACTCTCTTCAATACTCTCTAATTTGACCGAAATTCTTGGTTGATTTCACTGATTTTATTTCAGAAGCGAAAAAGAATACAAACAGTTACTCTCAAGAAAAATATACTTCTGATATTTGCTTTCATGAATACTGAGGAATTGTTTCCTGTGGTTCATTCTTCTGCATTTCCCATTGTTGCTACCAGGAGCCAAGACACCGGTTTTCGTCTTGTGTCCATTAATAGAAGATAATAATGGACATAAGTTGAAATACACATACTGTTTAGTGAAAATCAGAAGTTCGAAATTCTGAATGATCAGTCTTGATACTGAATATATTTTAACTCTGTCTTAAATTTATTCTTACTTCTAATCTTCACTTTAAATGTTACTTCAGTGTGTTTATGTAAGAAGGAAAGTATTTGAAAATTGAGTGTGGCTGATGCATCAAGTACCAATCTCTTTTACTTTGTGTTTGGGATATACCTCTTAATGTCATCAAGAGCATCTGAAATGCTCTGGCAGATGTCAGGTAACTGCTTAACTGGCTTAATAAGTATCAGAGACAGTGCTGACAATGTTAGTAAACAGTTTTCTTGTTTTTATTCTGTGTTCGAACACTGTTGGTGGGCAGGATCTTCAGGCAGTGAGATGTCTACCTGAGAGAAGTGTTCAACTTAGACATGTTGGTTGTTCCAAGGCACTGCAGGGCTAAAGTCTAATTGTGGCAATGATTATTCAGTTAAAACAATAAACCACCTATAGCTCTAGCATACAAAGGATAACCAAAATGAGCAAAGAGAAACAGACAGATTAATCTGCTGGAACAATATCCTGTGGAGCATAAGCTTGCAAAGCAATGTTCTTTGGGATTTCTTCTTATGTAGTGCTTAAATGTCTGAAAGAGGTCCCAGTTTTGACATGTCAAATTTCCATTGTTTCTGCTTCTCTCAAGTGGATGTCTGGGAACATGAGCAATGTCTTTGGAATTACTCTGCTTACTTTCTGAAATTTATTCAACTGAGTATGATTACATGAAAATGTAATCTGCTAGGTACACCTTGGTTTGTAAGTTCTTTTATTGAAACAATTACAAATGTTATAGCTCGTAGGAGGATGGTACTATATCCAGTTTAAATGTAAGTCTTGAATGAATCCTTTAGTGGTTGGAATTTTAAAGAATTATTGTCTCCCTAAATCAAATTAGCTTTTTCAAAACCAAGAAGTTGCTCTTGCCAAATTAATGACCTTTTTATGAAGTAGCTTGAAAATAGCTCTGAATGGAAAGCAATTCTGGATGTTGATGTTCGACTTAAGTTAGGGGTCCTTCCAGCGTCTGGAGTTGCTGGAATATTCAGTCCAGTGTTGGAGGGAGAATTACACCCCTGTTGATTAGGTCTCAGGATAGACATAAGTGTAAAAGGAATATTAAGAAGTAATTATATAGAAGTAATTTCCATGCTTGTTTCCACTGACACCTGCATGCTGCTTAGCTTTTTTCAAGTGCTGTTTTAAAGGAGTTGGCTGAGAAACCAATGACCAGAAGGTAGGCAGAAGAGCAAAGAATTTTGTTTAGCGTGTACTTTCAAGTCCAGGTACTGAATTTTGCACTGAAGCAATGTCTTACTTGACAGAATTAAAGCATGTTTAACAGCAGTTGTCACAAAGATCTGCAATTTCTTGCCACATACTTGTGATGTTCATTTTCTCAGTTGAACCTGAGTGAGTAAACATGTGCTTAATAGGACTTGTTATTCTAGAGGTTTTAGTGGTGCTGTATCTCATTTTGATGGAGAATGAGAATTAAATGGATTGCTCTTGTTAAAATCTGCTAGTTCTAAAGAAGTCTTAAAGAAAGGTGATGTATCAGGACTTGCTGGGGTAGAGGAAGACATTACAGATGGTATAGATATTTGAGATTTATTTGGCCTTTCAACAGGTTGATTTAAATCTTCATTGTAGCTGAATATTTTGGAGGGTTTTTCAGCACCTTAAGTAATCAGGAAATTTGAAAGCTAAAATTGGAATACCTGTGCTACTGTAGAGAGATGCCTTACAGAACTGATATGTGGGGGGGACATGTTTTCTTGTGAAGAATTTCTTTGATATGCCATTAAGTTACAAATGTGTTGTGAAGTTGCAAACATACGAATGCTGCTGATTGCTTTATATAGAAATAAAATAATTATAATTAGAAAATAAAGCTCTATTTTTAAGTAGCGTATATGTAGCTAGTTGGTGATCTGGGAATAAGAAGCTGCCCTTTCTTGGGGCACAAATAGATCATAGCATGAAGAGTTTGATACAAGCACTGGAGACTGTGGGAAAGCCTGCAAACTTCTTGGGTCTTGTCAGTCTGGAGATTTATAAGCACTTCTTGATTTTTGAACTTTGAGTGCCTCTGAGGTCTCAGAAAACAGTCATATGCTAGAAAATGTGAAAGCCTTGATCTGAAAATACTGTCTAAGCTCATCAGTGCTGGTAACTTAATGATGTCATAGGCCGTTGCATAATTACACAAGTGAAGTTTCCAGACAGAACAGTTAGTGACAGCTATGAAGTTTCTTTGCATAGTTCTGTCTTCAGTTTTTTGTGTAATTTTCAAAGCAGAAGAGTGTCCTTCTGCGGGTTGTAGTTGTGTTAAAGGACTACGTCAAGGAAGCTGGACAGGGAAACAATGGGAAGGCATTGCAATCCAATTTATGGCTTTCCGTTTCTAGCTCCTGAATTCCCGTAAAGCAAGTTCTCTGGCATTCTGGGAAATTATATGTAGCTTCCCCAGGAAATCCTCTGCTCTCGAAAGTTCTATAATACAAGAGTCAAGATTTCAAGCAGATTTATTCAAATTTTGTGCAACTGAAGTTCAGATTATGAATAAAACCTGCACATTGGTGGCTATTTTGGTATTGGCTGTCAGTTTTGCACCACTTTAAGGTTGCTGCTAGAACCTGAATATTTCTGAAAACTTTATCAGTAGGTAGCTCTATCATAGTAGTTATAAGAGAAGAACATTAAATCTTGGTACTGGAATCCTTTTGTTGTTTTTTCTGCAGAACACAAATCTTATTTTCTGGACAGAACGACTGTGTATTGATTTTGTTGTTCTTACTGCCCCTAATGAGTGACTTTGGGGTTGACATCGTTCTGATTCTCTGCAGGATAAATTGCTTGTGTCATCTGACTTTCTTGGTAATAAATCTTGTTTTCTGTAACTAGGGAAAGTGGATAGCTTTGCTGCTTTTGGTAGGCTATATAGCTTTTAACAGTCCTACATTTCATACAGGTGAATATTCAGAACAGTAGCTGAGCTGAAGAAAGATCCCAAAACAAACAACTTTCCCTCAGTCTTAGGTATTTGAAGCAATGTATTCTGTCATTTAAGGCCAACGTGTAGAGTAAAGTCTTGCCTGCAAAGGTCTATGTATGCCTACTTGGAAATGTACATGTGTCAGTAGTTCCTGATTTCAATTATTTCCACTCCCACTGTGCATATAGCCCTGCAAGAGTGGAGGGAGGGTGCAGAGAGGAATTCAAAACTAGGTAGGAAGTGCTGTTTGCCTGGGTTGGATGAGCTTTGCTTTCAGCCTGATGTGGATCATGGAACCCTTAAGGTTGGAAAAGACCTCTAAAATCATTGAGTCCAACCATTAACCCAGCACTGTGAGGTCTGTCACCAAACCCTCTCCCCAAGCACCACACGTACACATTTTTAAAATATTTCCTGGGATGGTGACTCAACCATTTTTCGGGGCAGTCTGTTTCAGTGCTTGACCATTGTTTCAATATCCAATCTAAACCTCCCCTGGGGCAACCTGAAGCTGACTCTTGTCCTATTATTTGTTGCCTGGGAGAAGAGGCCGACCCTCACCTGGCTTACAACCTTCCTTCAGGCAGTTGTAGAGAGCAAGATCTCCCCTGAGCCTCCTTTTTCCAGGCTAAACACCCCCAGGTCCTTCAGCCACTCCTCACAGGACTTGTACTCCAGACCCTTCACCAGCTTCGTTGCTTTGTAGAGCTTTCGCTGCCCTTCCAGTCTCCTCATGTGTGTGACAGCTGCTGCTTCAGTGGTCATGGTGATGCCGGACAGCAGTGGCATCCTTACTAAACCAGTAATTGGAAAGATCTTACCTCAGCAGATGTCTTTCCTTTTTACATCAGCTTGACTGACGGGTGCTGTGGACCTTCCCCTTAACTCTCCTAGGCTGAAAAATCCCCAGTGTCTCTTGAAGGATGCCTTTGTGGAAAGGTCATCAGCATCAAATCTGCTTCAGCTAATTCCTGATGAGGTGCTTATGTGGACTTAATACCCTCCTGCAAACCCAGTCAGGGGAGCGACCTGTCCACAATAAAGCCTTTTAAGAACAATTTGCTGTTGTCTCTTTGGCAGAAGAAATATTTTTAGGACAAATAAAATTTCTAGATTCTTCTCTGGGCTGCCAGGGGTAGGCACTATTCTAGCAGTGAAAGAAAACTGTATAATTAGGCTTATTCTCTAAAATTCAGTTTTAATGTTTAATATAAAATGTAAAATGTGATTGCAGAGGAAACCTTTTGAATGTGAGTGTTCTCTATTGGGTAAAATGGTCTTTGCATGAGTCCTCAGGTGGCTTGAAGAAGTGCTTTTGTAGTTCAGCATCCGCTTCTTCTATAGTTCCTTCTGTCTTTCATTACAGGCACAAAAGTCCTGAAGAATGCAAATGCATTGTTGATGAACAAATATCAAGCACAGCACAGAAAACATGGAAGCTTTACTGAAAGCCACATGGTGTTTGAATAGGATTGTGGAAAGCCCAGAATCTTTAAAATGAAAGAATTGCACGTGTTTCTTGTGACAGTACTGTCTAGCAAAAGCTGGCTGCCAAATGGCTTTGTTGAGACTTAATTCTAATCAGCTGAGAGTATAGCAAGTGTTGAAAGTGCAGGAGTTAAATATATTTTCATATAAAAGGAATAGATGGTGTTTCATTTGCATTTTTTTTTTCCTGAGAGAAGCATGTGGGTTCTGGAGAAAGAAATGTGTTTGCTATACATTCAGGGATTTTTTCAGATGTTTTGCTCGAGACTGTATTATGACACTACTAGTTTTAAAATTGAAGAGAATTAATACCCTATCTGTGTTCTTTGCTCTTGAAGACTGTCTTGGAAATATTTATGATGTTTTGTGTAACAATGAAAGTTTTAGAAGAATACAGAGCGTGTTTCAGGGAGGATACCTTGAATACAGACACATTCTGTAGTAATATTCCACTACTGTGACCACAGCAGTGTTGAAGATTTTTTTTTTTAATATAATTAAAGCATTGAGTTTAGTAGATATGCGTGATGCAAATACCTTAGAGCTTAGAAATTCTCAAATGTAACTGTAAAAATAAAACCAGTTATTAAGTACACATAAAGCAAAGGGAAAACAAATCCAGTCAGATGGTATTCCACAAGTTTGATTTATTTTTTTTAATCAGTGCTTTCAGCTGTCAAATGAGCAGATGCTTCATTTGATTATATATAAAGTGGATAAAGTATGATGTTCATGACAGATCAGTGAAAAGAAGCAGCAACTTTTGAAGAGCCAACTTGCAGAGAAAGAAAATAAACCTGTGAATTGGCAAAAAAAAAAAAAAAGATAAAACTGAGTTGGATGATTAACTGAGTGAAAAGTCATGCTGTGTGTGATCAAATAAGGAAGAATCAAACCACTGCAGTTGAATGCATAATCATTCTAGCTGGTTTTTTTAAAATGATTCAAAGGTAGATTCAAAAGTAGCCTTAAGAATTTGAATATTGAACATATTGACTGGTGCATGTGAAAGCCAGTAGCTGCCTTTCTCTTTGAAGTTAAAAGATCTCCAATGAGAAAAGATCACTAAAGCCCCTTACAAATAGGTGGCTTGAGAGAGGATTTCAAAAAGTTAATCAACTCTTAAAAGGGAGGAAATAAAAGCTTGCAAGTTAGTAGATTTGCAAAAGTTAAAACACTTTCTATTGATTTAATTTTTTTCTCCTTCAATTATTTTATCATCAGAAATGGCTTTCTGGAAGCATGAAAAGATCTTCTAGATTACTTTTGCTTTAGAGTTATAAGATCTGTGACTCCATGTTCTTTTCTATCAGACTGTGCTTTAATGCTTGGTCAAATTATCAGTTTTTAGGAAAAGGGGGAAAAAAACCTCCCAAGACCACAACACTTATTATGTGATAATATAATGTGCTGTAATCCTCATGGAAAAGTTATTATTCACATCCTGGTACAGTTACTTCTCAGGTATTTGGGAAATCACTCTGTTTATAGCCATTGCTGAAACTTGCTATTTCAAAAACTTTTAATTATGCTTATTAGTCTAGATTATTTGTATTTAGAATGACATCTATTGAAGAACATAATAAAAAACGTAACAGACTTGCAGTTCAGCAGCAATGCTGTTGTATGCCTGTCAGCCTAAGACTTGTGGGGGAAAGAAAGAATGTTTAAAGATGTGTAACTTAACTCAGGTGCATGTCTGTGTTTTTTAGGAATGATATTTTCATTGGAAGTGCTGGTTTCCTTGAGTTTATCTGCTTTAACCTGGTTCTCTGCAATTTTGCACAATGTTGGTTTTTCTAGACCAGCAAGTTTTTTGAGGGTGGTACAGGCCCATGTGAGAAGCAAGCATGTGAGGCGCAATGCAGAATAGGCAGCTTAGAACACTTCAGCTGTGTGACTCCAAATGCTGTTGTTTTAGCTGTGGGACTGACTGTATTGTTGCTTCATTTTCTGTTGTCTATCAGTATAAGGAAGTATTCCTGAAGTCTTTATTTTGGAGATGTTAAGTTGTGGCTTGTCTGATGTGTGTGGCTGACCAGTGTCACTTCCTTGGTCAGGACTTTGGCTGTTAGAAAAGAAACACAAGCTCCATCTTCTTTTTCAGCTCCTCTGTTCTTGGCCGTAGATTGTGTCCCCTCAATTTCACCTGTTAATTCTCTGTGTTTCTCTCTCTCATGCCTATATTATACAGTGGAAAATGAAAATGGAGCATGTTTTTAGATTGGATGGTTTGCTCTCAGCTATTTTAGGCTAGCGCTTTTGTTTTGAGGACCACTGTGTATGTACTTCTTAAACCGAAGTTCTTCAAATGAAATATATGCTGCTAACATGTACATTGCCTACTAAGGTTTAAGATTAGGTTTTATAATACTATGCTGTCATCATTGTTAAAAGATGTAGGCTGTTCTTGCTTGAAGTTAGACCTTCTTGCTAAAGGCTTGAGACATGTAATTTTTGAAAAATAAAGGTGCTACAAATTAATTAAGTAATCTGCATCTCTTAGTGTCACTGGGGATAGGGTTTTCGATAAGAATGCTCTTGCAGTTAATAACGACGCACTTGAATTCAATTAATCACTTTCTCTGGAAGAAGCAGGAGTGGTAAAAACTGAAGTACAGTAGAGAGATTCTCAGTGCTGACTGTCAACATGGGATGAGACTTCTACTGCAGCTATTTCAAGTAACCTTAATCTATTTTATTTTCCTGTCCAAACATTATTTGAACTTATTTATCCAAGAAGAGTCTAAACATAGGAAAAGGATTTTGTATTACTCAAGGAGCAACATTTGAATCTGCAGTAGAATGAACTGTGCCTGGATGACAAAGTCTTCCTCATCCAGCTCCTCCACAGGCTGAAGAGAGGGGAAAAGAAACTTTTTGCCCCTTTGTCGGAAATTTATTCTTGTGCCAGGAAGAGACATGAAAGGGGCAGTACTTAGTAGCAGCAGATAAGGATGACTGACAAATCGGATGTAGGTTTACCATCCGCAAATGTTTCCGATGGTCTCTTACCTTGTATAAAGGCACGCTGATGCAGAAAGGAAAATCTCTGCCTTGAAGAAAGGGTTAAGAAGAAGATAGCTAGTATTGGGAAAGGATGCCATATTTATAGAGGGAAAGATGCTACAGCTCTCTTCAGCATAAGCTGAAGAACTGTCATTCTTCTCCAATGCATTCGATAGAATAAAATACAGTATATTTACTGCAGCTTGGCCTCATTTTAGTCACTTACAGTTCTATTTAATTTGAATTTGACTGCTACCAAATAGATAGATGTTTTCAATAAAGTCGAATAAACAAAATTAAGCATTCTAATAATGTATATATTTACAGATGGAAATTAGAATAGTTTCATGGAATTATTTTGTAAATAATTGAATTGTGTCTTCCTTACATAATTTGGAGCATTTTTGATTTTCTTTGTAGTGCAAATTCGGTACTGCTGTGAGTAATTTAAATCAAGTGTTTTAAACTGTGGTGTTCTTTTTTTAATTATTTTTCCAGCCCTGATGATATTGGTACCTGTTGGTATATCCTGCTGTCTGGGTCAGTCTTCATTAAAGAATCCATGTTTCTTCCGAGGAGCAGGTATGTCATCTATCAATGTACTGCATTCTATATTTTAAACGTAAGTCATGAGATGTAGAGCATTTTTAGAATTAAAACACAGTGTCTTATATTTAATGAAACACAGAAGAACAAATATAAACACACGTCTCCTGCCCTTACTAGCTGTGGTAGCTGTTTCATGCCCACAGCTGGAATTGAAAGCCCATCTTTGTGGACAGTGTACAGCTGTCCAAAGTATCATGCAGATGCTGTCAATGTAAAAAATAAAACCACCAAAAACCTGACAAATGGAGTGAAGTCCTGAGTTGTCTCTTTAAGTAATCAAACTTCAAATCATAGAATGCATTAGAATTTGGATGTTTTCCTGAGGCTTTACCAACTATGCACAAGTCTTTGGTATGTGTTTCGGCATATGCTTAGTTGATGTTACTGCAGGTTTTGCTGCTGCTGTATAAGGTTGTGCTTCATGCAAAGGGATTTGCAACAAAGAGCAGTTTCTTATGGAAAAAAAGTTTGAGTGCAAGGCACTCAAAATTTATATTGCTCTAGTAAAAAATAAAAATTAATTATTTTGAGCTATGGAAAAAATGCAAGTGATTGCAAGGATTTTAGACTAAAGTGACTGAGCTGGATCACTTTAATGGAAGCAGAGCAGTATTATTTTAAAATGCTGATTATAGACATATTCCTTCAGACTACTATAAAAGGCTCCTTTGAAGTATATGACATGTAATAAAATTTGTGAGAGGCAGAATGAAAGAATGACCTGTCTCTGTACAGTATCATGATAATGAAAGCTCTGGAAATTTTTTGACAATTTTAAATGGTGGGAAACCACTTTATGGCTGGTATTGATTGGTGTATGAAGCATTAGATCTTCAAACCTGCCTTTCAGTGGTACAGCAGTGCAAGCCTTGGGACTTCCACTTGATGATGGTGGCAAGTTCTTGATACAACAAGTGTCTTCTGTTTGTCAGGCACTGCTGATAAAAAGGTATATTAGATGTGCCATCGAATGCTAATGGTGGAATGGAATGTTAATGCTAAAGGTGCAAAACTGGTTATTGTAAAAAGTAGCACAACAACAGATTATAGGACCCCTGCTTCTGGCAGCGTGAAAATTGTCCCATGTGTCATCCACGAGCAGGCAGTGCCAGGAAAAAAGCTGGCAGAAAGTGCTTTAGATACCAGGAGAAGAGATATATAATACCTGAATTAATGTAGGGTGGTTGTATATAGTCCATGGCAAGAATCTTCTGTTCCTTTGAAATACAGCCATGCTTGTGCCTTACTCACTTGGACACTTGAAGAGAGGTGAGATTTAGTAAGATAAACAATAAGCTTGAGACTCTTCCTGGTAGAATGAACAGAAAATTACAGATCCTGTGACAATAAGCAGAGCATTCAAGGGCTGTTCACATTGAGAAATGCATAAAATGACATCTGGGACTGTGTCTTATACCTTAGTGAAGTACAGGCATGGAATTTGGCGTAAGAATAGGCTTCATAGTTGTGGATGAAGTCAAGTAGATGTCAAAGCTGGTGTCTTGGGGAGCAAATGCAAGGCAGACAATTTGTTAATTAACAAAGATGACTTGAGTCCATGAAAGCAAAATTAAGAAACTTTAATTATATAAGATAGAAAGTATTTCAGGAGAGTAAAACCAGAGGCATTCTAGTTGAGGGGCTTTGTGCTTAGAAGCCGTGGTCATTGAAGGGTAGGGGAGGGCCTTATTGAAATTTAGGACAAGGTTAATCAGGATTTTTTCTTTGTAAATGAGTAAGTTGCAGTTGGGCTTTGGGCTCATCCAGGAATAAGAAACTTGGCAAAAGTTTCCAGGTTAAATTTCTGATTTGGAATACGGGTGGCTAGTAAATGATTTATTTATTTAGTAAAGAAAGGGCCTGAGAAGAAAATTAAGTTTTTCAGCTTTACTTATGCTGCCAGTGAACTGCTGGGAGAGAAATATCAAACTGCTCAGATATATATACTGGGCAGAAGAGAATGATTAGCAGAAATGCTAAGGTAAAATTTTACAGTGCTCAGAAAAAAGGGAGTGAGACCTACTGAAAAGGCTGCTGTCCAGAAATAACTGATAAGGTGGTATTCTGGAATCTAAAGAGTAGTGTCAAAAGTGGACAGAAGATGGTTACTGGATAAGTGTTTGCTGAAACCAACTGTTTATATATACAGGGAGTAACAATTTCAAGAGCCTTTTTGAGGATTGCATAGTTTGTGAGTCCTGATGTCCTATTACTGTAAAATGAACTGGCTGTGGTTTAGCAAATGGAGCACATTCTCATGCATCACTGACATCAAGTGATAGGAAGAGACCTAAACATTGCAAAGTAGAGGTCATCTAACTTTGATTTTGTCATTTGAGTAAACTAAATATTTGCAATAGTAAATTAATATTTACACTATTTTACTGTGGGTTTTTTTCAGTTTAATCCATTTTTATCCTTGCCCATCTAAAAAGCCACTAGGATATTTTTTTGCAACGTGTGAAGCTTGTGATTAAAAGAGTAGGATGGAGCCAAGAAGTCTGTGTAGGAGCAATCAAATATGTAGAAAGCAAAAAGTAAGTTCCTTTCTCCAAATCCAGTTGACTTAGAAAATTCTCATTTCCCTAACTTTCTTTTCCCAGAGCCAAATGTAATTCATCCCTAAGCATCTCACCATTGAAAACTTATTTTTTTTCTCCACTTGAAAAATACTCTCTCATTTTTTGTCAGCCTCCCCCATGCACCTGCAGTAAATCCCTTTGGACAGGTTCTCTGGGCTGCTGGTCCTGCTCAGACTGAGGGCTTCCTCTTGCCTGTGCTCCTGATCTTCTCAAGCTCACCTTCATTGAATGATGGCTGGGCAGTGGCTGACTGAATTTAAAATAAGACACATGTTGTCATCCCACCAATTCCACCCTCACCCCACCCCCCGAATTTCAAGAGCATTTGCTACTTGTTGGATTTCACTCTTAAAATGAATGTCTTTTACATGCCAGAGCAAAAGTAGCATCTCAGGATAATTTGGACAGACCTAGTGGATAAATCTGCCTACGTTCTTGCAGGTGTGTTCTTAGTCCTGTGCAGAATTAGATCTTACTCTTAACTTTGTGGCAGTTGGCATGTGAGTCCATAAAGAACTGGATGGAGGACTATCATTAGATTTGAGCTGACACTTGCAAGTACCTTAGTGCGTTTGACTGCATATGCTCAGCATATTATTTGTATTTGGGTCCTCTATTAGCTGATTTGCTTGCATTAGTCTTAGATATAGTATCCTCAGATTAGTTGGTGAGTAACACTGGAAATACTCTTTTGTTGTATATGTTATGTCAGGTAAACTTACTGTATTTCTTTCTTCCAAGTCATTGTGTCCATGGCTTTCATGTCTAGTGTTAAATACCATTTAAAATTCTTTCACTAGAGAGACTACGTTTTGTTGATAGTTAATACATAGTTGGGGAAGAAGAATGTTTTAAAAAATACCCCCTTCCCCCACCATGAAGCTGTCTAAAAGCTTAAGAAATGACCACCCTCCTGCTTTTGCACCACTGTGATTTAGGAACAGCAGACCCTAATTTAGTGCCCCCCCCCTCAGTGAGACTCTCCCAAACCAGAAACTTCTCACTCCCCTCCACTCTCTGGTGGGAGACACAAAGGCAGACATCATGAGCTGGGATAGGAACAATTTACTGGAAGCATCAATGAGATAACAGTACAGCAGCAATACTGTTAGAAACCGTGTAAATAGAAAATAGTATAGCAGTCCAAAATTGATCAGCTTTGTAGTGTATGAGATATGGTCAAATAGCTACCTGTTGGCATAGTTTGAACTAAGTGTCAAAGCTGCCAATTTTTGACAAAGTTTTATAATGGAGTGGGTGACTTGTAAAATTACTTGTAACTAGCTACTGGACAAGTCTTTAATTCCAAATTTTAAAAAATAAGTTGTTCAGGAGGGAATATTGGAATAAGTGAAGTCCTAAATTGAGTATTTTGCTTTGGAAACTTTAACATCTAAACCATGTCTGGTTTTTTGAAAATAGCATGAATTTAATTTTATTTCCCTATTGTAATACAGTTTAGGTTGTATTTGCTCAAATGCTAAGCCATCAGCTAGCAAATAGTTTTCATAAGATAAGGCTGGATTTTATTATCTTAACTTACTATTTTGGGAAAATATGCAATCCACAGTTTTAAAGAGTTGTGCTCTGAACAATTAAAGCTGCCATTTATTTGGTGACATAAGGTAAAGCTTAATCTTGTTCTCCTATTTAATTTCTGTAAATTACAACAGTGCAATTTATTCTGACAGTTTAATGTGAGGAATATCATCTCTCTTCCATCCTACTCCTTTCCCCCCAATTTTCCTATTAATATTTACAAAATTCTTCCTTTACTTTAAGTTATCAGGCATATATTATGGTTAAACTAAACATTCCTTAATTCTTTCCTCCCACCATGACCATCAAACTAGCACAAATTAACACTCAGTCCCCTCATAATTTCCCCTGAGCATCTGTACCCTGAAGCAGTTCACATGGTAGAATGAGGTTTATGTATGAACTCCAGAAAATAAATGAGCAGAAAATGCAATTCCCTGAGGGCTGTCCTGGCTCTCCTGTGTTTTCACGTGGCCACTGACAGCAACAATGTGACAGTCCCTCAAAATATCTTTTGGAATGGCCTCCAGCTTCCCTAGGCCTGCTCCATGCTCTCACCACGTTTGATCATTTGCTTGGACTTCCTGTGTGGTTTTTGTACCAGAACTTTGCTTCTAAATATAAGCTCCACTGGGTTCTTTTGTGTTACTTGAATGGGAGCTGCTGTACCAAAAGGTCTCCTAGATCTCCCACAGCTTACCTTGTGCTTGCTCTTGGCCTCCACAACGAGAAGATGCAGCTAATCTCTTAGAAGCAGCAAAATACAGAAGTGCTGGGTGGTTTTCAGACCGTTGGCTCTGGTACTTGGGTTTTTCTGCCTTTTCCCCAGAGTGCTTCTGAGCCTGTCTCGATCTGTTGTGCTGTGCTGTGCTGTGCTGTGCCGCTCAGGCGTCCCGCGATGCTGACTTGCCACCTGCAAACCTGGCTTTGCACTTGTCTTTCACTGCTCGCTCATCTGCTGTTTCCTTGCTGTAGCCTCTTTTCCTTCACTGCTGTCACATCCAACCAGTTCTCCCCTCACCGCCTCATATGACGGTGGAGAGCTGCTTTCCCTTTGGCAAGTTCACAAATTTTACATACAAGGGCCAATATTTAAGATTTTTCCTCTAATTAAAAGATTTAAGTTTTGAAGGTGAGAGAACATCTCTTTTTTACTATTTTCAAAATTAAAAGGGATGTATCTGTTTAAATATTGATGGTTTAGCCCTCTGGTCTTTCCCATACTAAAACAACTTAAAAAATGGAAAGGAATATCTAATCGCACTGGAGAGTTGTTGAAGAAACTGTGGACTTCTTTGGAACGTGTATAAAGCAATAGCAAAATGCAGTTTGTGCAGAAATGTTCTGTCGTCATCCAGGTGTATCCTCAGTAATTTATGAAAGTAACCTTTCAGGATAAAATTTGTTAGGGATTTTGGCAGACTTTTTTATTTTGACAGGTAATGAATGTGAGTGTAATGGTGCTGGAGCAGAGCCCTTGGCTGTCTACATGCATTTGTACAGCTTTATGTATCTAAAACATACTTCCTAATTTTTTTGATGTCTGGATCATGCTGTTTTTTGTGGTTTACGTATATCTAACTGATGGTGTGTTTATATTTTGAAGACAGAATAGCCTTTGATCAATCTTTTGAGTCATTAAAATTATGCTGATAGCTTTAATCACAATGATAAAATCCTTCTGTGAGTATATGATTCATATATTTGCAATTAAGTGTTTATTAATAATGGCTATTACTAGCTGAAACCTGTGAGACAACAGAATGAAACTGGGATTTTAACTGAGAGTGATCAGCATACACAAATATTTAAACCATGATAAAATCCCCTAAAAAGGGATTTTTTTCCCCCTGAGCAGGAAACAGAGTTTTAGAACAATGGAGTTGTGGGAGGCTCAGAGTTGTACTTTTGGGAACTGCTAGTTTAGTTGTTTAAGCTGCAGAGGGAGTTGATCAAGGGCTTTGTGGAGCTTATTTAGCTTTTTCCAGGTTCTGAGTTGCTTATGGCTAAGGATTTGCAGCATCGTGATGGAAACATGAAGACCATACACTGGATCTTTGCAGAGAAAAATAACTCCCCAGGTTATAGTTTCAAGTCTGTTTAAGAAGTAACTTTGAAGTGTATGCTTTGGATTTAGTCTGCCCTCGGAACTCTCTATCTCGAATAGAAAACTTCACCTTTTTTTGCTGCTTCTGGATTTTCCCGTGACCTGTTTGTTGTTTTGGTATGTCTGTATCAAGCTAGTGGTGTTCTGAAGCCGTGCTCCTGACTGTCTCTAAGGGCTGGTGGGGAGGCATAGAGTGTGGTATTGTTGTGGGCTGAGCCCCCTGTTGCCTTGTCCTCTGTCTGGTTTGAATGCCTTGGTTCAGCATTTCAGTCCCATCAATTGAAACTGAAGCATGAAGCAGTGGGATCTCAGGGTTTAATATAGGAAAGACTGAGATCATAAGCTGAAGGAGGAAGTTTGGAGTAGTGGTGATGTCAGTCCATTTATGACTATGTGGCTATCATGAATTACTCACAATGAATTTTAAATAGACATTGAGAAATAAACACTAATTGCTTTGTAGTGTCTGCATCTCCCCAAAAGACTGCATGTGTCCTTTTGGATGAAAATTTTTACTGTTACCTGCAAGCAGAAAATTAGACTTATCAAAGCACATATGACTGGGATTACTTACTAGACTCACACTCCTAGAGAAAATAAAAGCTTGCTTACAAGAGGTATCATTTTACCGGGAGTGCCTGATCTGGCCATCTACCTTGAGTTTGTTAATCTCCTGTTGGTGTCAAGGTCAGTGTAAGCAGCAAAATCCAGCAGTTGCTCATGTGTGTCATTGCAGCCTTCCATAGGAGGTGCTGGAGGAGCTGGAGCTGCCGTGGGGCTGCCCCTGAACCCAGCTCCCTGAGGGCTGGTTGGAAGGGAGGGCATGCAGGGAGGGTTTCAGGTGAGTCTGACTTCATCACTTCAGATACAGTCAGCTCTGGCTGTAACTGAATTAGCTGAGCCATAAATTGATGGGCCCTGTGATGTCACCTGCTATTTCAGCAAAGTTTATGATACACACCACAGGCTACATGTCACGTAAAACTGTCCTTGAAGTTTGAAAAAAATGGTATACAGGTTTCTTTAAATGTGAGTACTTAAAGGATTAATTAGCTGTCAAAAAAATTTTATCCAGAGTAATTGAAGTGTTCATTGAGGTCTGAAACTGATCCTGGCAATATCTGAGGTGTTGGGAAATAGAAGAGGAGACAGTTCCTAAATGATGAGATTGGCTGGTGTCTGGTGTTGTTCCTGTCATATTTCAGTGCTACTGGAATTTTGCTTTTGTGAAGCTGATAAAATGTTAAGGGACTTAATCTATTACACTGGCATCTTTTGAAAACAAAAATAGAAATCTAACCTTGTGTGTCTGGTGCTACCAGGCTTTCTTCCAAGTTTGTAATGACAAGATAACAATGAAGCTGAAAGTGTCAAATGACCTGAATATGTTTTCAGTGAACCTGAGTTGTCTTGATTCTTCTTAAGGAGAGGGAGGCTTTCAGGGATGGAAATGCTCATGGTAGGCGAAAAGCAAACTTCAGTAGCTTTCACAAATGCAAACCTTATATCAGTTTCTAGATGTGTATACTTAGAGCTACAGACTTGTGTCTCTTTCAGTGCTGATGATGGGCTTCAGAAGGACTGGATCACCTGCTGCTGCTCCAGGGGCATTTGTGGAATGTTCAGAACAATTTCCTATGCTTTCTGTAGGAGAGACACCATTAATTGGTGGTGCAGAGCTTGGAGATTCAAGAGTCCTTGGTTTTGGTTTTTCATTTTTTCGCACGTGGTAGCTGTAAGCTGAGTCAAGATGACACTTCTTGCTGCTGTCAGTACATTTAAAGAAGGTAAAGAAATTAGGCTTTTCTTATGTTGTGCTTTATTCACTTCAGTGGTGTTTATCTTCCCCATTGAAACTGAGGGTGTGTGAAAATACTTAAAAGTTCAAGGTATCTGCTTTAGTGAAAAAAATCACACTAGTGATACAGACCACAGAAACAAAGTATGTAACATTATAAATCCAGATCACTGCTTTTATAGAGAGTTTCAGCTGCAAACCAGTTTAGGTTATTTTTGCATTTGCTATACAGATTAAGTATAATGAAAATTTTTCAGTGGTATATTGCCAATGCCAAGGAAAAATAAAATTTGAGGTAACATGGGCAGTAGATTTTCTCAGTCTAAGCATGAATGTATATTAATAGCTCAAAGCAACTGAAAAGGACCATAAGGAAAAAAAAACCTAAGAAGAGTTTAACAACCTAGATTCATGGGGCATAATTTTTGAGCAGAAAGAAAGCAGAGGAAAAGAGAGAATCCTTTAAGGTAGCTGATAGAGGAAATGTAATCTTTGACAACTCTGACTGATACTAACTCTCACATCCCATTTCTTTAAAAGTCAGAAAGTTTGGGTTAAAATTATGACTGATTTTTGAAAAAATGTGCGGGAATAGTGGTGGGGGTTTTTTGGGCTTTTTTTATTATTATCCTCTGCCCGCCCCCTGCCCCCCATCTGGGTGCAAAAAAGATTAATTCCACAGAAAACACTCCATTTTTTCCTGAAGACATTGTATTCTCATGGTTGAAAAATTTTGGTGCTGTTTAGCTGATTGCCTGGTTTCTAAAATGTTCTGCAGTAAAAGCTGGTCTTGAACCAATATGGTTTCATTGCTGCCTCTTCTTTTTAGCTTATTTTGTGTCTCATTGGCTAGGGGCACCTTTCTAATCCCAGCATTAGGGTCTCTAATGGAGCATGTCACAATTTGAAGTAATTGAGAACAACATCTAACCAATCGTGGAAACATTGTTCATCTTTTCTTTTGCTTTTACTGCTCTTCTGTTCATTATAATTATGCGATAGATAGTTCATTTCCACAGTTCTCACTTATACTTGCATTTTCTTTCTAAAATTTCAGTCTTGATTTTAATATTAAGAAGCTGTTTTCTGAAATGGTAATAAATTGCTTGCATACAAATGGGAATGTGGAAAAAACTGAGAACTTTTTCTGAGAAATTAGGGAGGGGAAATTCTCTGTGTAATAAAGTAAACAGTTACTTGAAAGTTAAATGTGAGACCCATCATATTGGGGTATCCACTACTGCTTACACTGTTAATGAAAGGTATCTATCTGAAGAAAATTGTTGCTTTTTCACAATTGATATTGCATCTGGTGAGATGTCCTATTAAGTAATCTGTTCCTTCTCATTCAAGTTTTCCTCTGATTCAATTTAATAGTACTTAAGCTCGTGAGTTTTAGTACAAACCTGCAAACCATCAAAGCCCACTTCAGTTACTTGGGAAAACTGCATTATAAGATTCTTGCTGAGGTCAAAAGGAGCACCATGTTTGTTTTACATGCTCTCAGGGTCTCTGGACAAGTTTTATAAGTGTAATGAACTGAAGTAATCTGGTCATAGCTTACCTGAAAATAATAACAAAAAGAACTGTGTGTGAAAAATAGCATAAAGAATACGAAAAGGAGAAGTTGTACGCATGTGGAGAGAGGGGACAGAGGACACTGCCTTTTATTTGCTTCATATGAAACTTACAGGATCTAAACTTTCACAAAGTTAATTTTGCTGAAGGACAATCTTGATAACCTGAAGTAATGATGTTTACTTATGTATTTGGAGGACTGTAGAATAACTGGAAGGAATCAGAGCTATTTTCTTGATTCTTGGCATGAGGCCACTAGTTTAATTCTTCTGCAAATGGTCTTTTAAACAAAATGTTACTCCTTATTGTAGAAGATTTGAAAATGTCTGAAGAGTTTTCTTTCAACTGATGCTAAAATTTTCAAATGTTTCTGAAAAACAAATCCAGGGATACAAGACATGGTATAACATGTTAAGTGAGGAATAATTTATTTGCAAATTATAATAGAAGTAGCTGAAACAAAATTCACTACTACTCCATTGGTTTACTTTGTTTATTCATTGACAAATATACACATTTATCTTGAATACATCTGCTTTGTACACTAAGAGATTTATGGAAACTCATAATTGAGGTAATGAGTTTAGCTCTCCATGTGAATGAATTAGTTGTATAGAATGAGTTAGGCATGTAAGTGTGTGTGGAAAATGTCAATATGTATGGTCTTATTTTACTTCTAAAAACCTAGATGACATGTCAAGTTATTTTAGTAATTTAAAAAAGCAGACAATTAGTAATACCTTAATTATGGAAGTCTCTAGGGGGACTTATAAATGCTTTTAATGTATTTTTCAATATAAAAAGTCTTCATTTAGAAGCTAACATCTAAAGTCTTTGTATGACATTGGAAAAATACTCCTCTGTTTTAATGAATTTCATGAATGTTAATAAGCTAAGCTGTGTTTAGACAAGGTCTTGCCTCTTAAGTAATGTTTTCCAACAACTTCTCATTCTTTGAGACCATTATGTAGATCTTGTGATGTCACAGTAATCTCCATGGCAACACAGACGTCATTAACATGAAGCATAAGCAAAGCTGTCTTTATTCAAACCATTTATTTATTTATTTATTTATTTGAAAGAATAAGAAAAAAAGTAGGTTAGGAAAAAACCTTTGATCTTTGAATGCTTTCCGAGATAAAATAATATGAGAACTTCTAGTTTAAAAATAAAATAAGGATAATTTTTCCCAAAGAAGGATCTATTCCCAGGTGTTGTGATGAGGTACCCGCCCTCTAGCTTTCTGTACTAGAGATGCTGCAAAGCTGAACTGCTGAAACAAGCTAAATTTGTTGTTGCCTCTAGTTTTGTTTGTTTATATAATTGTATATGTAGTCTATAAACATAGATCTTGAATTCAACAGGAAAATGCCATCAACACATTTCTTTTGTGTGGTATCTATAAAAGGGTTGTAAAGGAATGCTAAGGGGTATTCTAGTCTGAAAAGTATTGAGGATCACCTGCTGCTATAAAGACCCTGAGCATCTATCCTTTTTTACGGTAAATTTGCAAAACAATTTGTTATTATTAAGAGCACTTTTTCAAGATTGGGTTTTTAACCATTTTTCAGCTTAATGTTTTAGTTTTAATGTAACATTATGAAAAGATAAAGTGAAAAGCAGCAAATGTGAAACTTCACACAATTACTTAATTTTTCTACCTAAACTAGTCAAACTTGCTACCACACTCACTCTTGTAACCAGGTAAAATTTTAAAATTAACCCCACTTTCCAAAACAGTAGTCTGTTCTAAAAGAAAAACTGTGTGAAGATCCTAAAGCACATGTTTCAGGGTTGACTGAGGGGACTTGCTACGAAGCAAACCTCCAGAATCCAGTTAATTCCAGATTATTCACTATGGGTTTTCAGGAACTTCTTTTGAAGTACTTTGAGTAGTCAGCTATAAATTAGCAGATTACTGGAACCTCTGATCTGGGTTGCATTTGCATAAGAATTAAATCCCTGTGAGTATTACGTAGATGAAGCACTACAGTCTGTCATCTGTAAGGACACTAACTAAGTGTTCAAAATACTGAAGAGATATACTGAAGTTTTCAGCTGGAGTTTAACTTCTACACGTTTTTAGCAGGAATTATTTAAAGCATTAATTTACTATAAACGTGCTTATTCAATAATTTTAGTATGGTCTTGTTAGTCATCAGGCACTCTCTCTGTCTGGCTTGCTGGGTTCTTCGCCCCCTCCTGCTGCAGCACCGGGGTTACTGTCCTTGGCACTATGATTCCTCTTTCTCCACTGGCAGCGGGTGGTTTGGGTCCCAAGTCAAGCAAGGAGCTGCAGTGATGTCTGAGGCTTTTTTCTCCTGTGAAACACTTCTCCCAGGTATCATTAAGCGGCGTGTACTTAGCTGTGATATCGCAAGTGAGTCCCTTCCCTGACACATGAGCTGCTGTATCTGAGACTGTAAACATCTAAGCTATCATATGACATTGGATAAGCCTAATCATCCTTATCCATGGTATGCAGTGAGCTCATGTCTCCAGGATTTGCAAGTAGTGACAGGTCTGCAAATGCCTCTTCAACTTGTATTCCACTTGCCAGCATCTCAATTTTCCTTTCAACTGAAAAGCATTTCCGTAAAGCAGCTACTTGCTCTTGCTGAAAAAATAAATGCTCTAAATAGAATAACATTGTAGGAATTAAATAAGTTAAAAGAAAAAAAAAGCGAATCTAGTTATTAATTTGATATGCAGGTGACCACTATATTTTAATTAAAAAGAATAGTTACTACCAGTCAAAAGCAGCTTGGGCTTCCCTTGCATCTTTACTTGCTTTTCCTAAAAGACAGGCACTAATTCAAATAAGGATCAGAGAAGTCTGCCTATATTGTCAGATAATTTGATGTTCTGTCTTTTGTTTGGCAAACTCTTGCTTTCATGGTTTCCAGTGTGCAGCTCTAAGTGTGGGGAAACCCACTGCTGCTTTCCCTGCTTGCATCATCCCCAGCGGAGCGCTGTTCACGTTAGAGTGGCTCTGCATGCATGAAGGGCTCTGTCTTTTTTTCTGAGGGGTCAGAAAATGGCCACGCCAAATTTAGTTTTCATCAGAGCACTTAAGCATTCCCCTGGGAATGGCTTGTGCATGTACGTGAGCTTTTTAATTGTAACTTTCTTCTTTTTCATCCCTGGCAAGGATGAGTTGGGTGATGGTCTGGGTTTCAGAGCACATAGATGTGAAACCCAGCTAAGCCTAGCTTGACTAGAACAAACCTACCAAAATGAAATATGGTGGTTTTTAATGAAAAAGATGCATGAAGAGAAACTTGAGTGAATTCCTTTTTATCTCTCTAAATGGCAGACAGAAAATAGTCCCCGTTTTGTTTCACATCTAGATATCTACTTAAAACTACTCTATATTTCATCAAGGAATTCAACGTGACTGGTTTGCTTTAGAACTAAATCTAACTAACATTTTGATGTTGTTGCGAGCTGAAGGTTGATTATTACATCAAGATTTGATTTGCAGATTTATTGGAGACCAGACATTCTGCTCATATTTGTTTCTGTGTCATCAGATAATAATTGATGCAGTGATTGAAAGCAGGTGCCTGCTGTGACTGAGGTCATGGCACTGCTGTGAGGAAGTGGTGTGTGCAGGTGGGACATGTAGTACATGATCCATCCAGTGGGGTGGAGACTCCTCTCTGTTCTGATATTGAGAACTGGAGGATAGAGGGAAGATTGGAAATGCAGGCACTTGAATGTAAATGGTGATGGTAATAAATAGCATTTTCAGGGTGAGGGCTACCTAAGAGCAAATGAAGACACTTTGGCTTACATAACTTCAAATTCTAAATATGCTTCATGCAATACCTCTGTATTTCATTTTGGTAGTTTTCTGTGATTCTCCTAAATGTAGATGTCAACTGAAGCAATGTAATTTTCATGGAGAGAGCTTTGAAGTATCGGGTATTTATGTAACTTAAGATCCATTTTTATCATGAATATGTTAAAAGCTTGAGAAACTAAACTGAACTGTGCATAGCCTTGTGCTTATGGTTTTATTAATGTACAGTCTTGAACAGATAAGGATTGGTTGCAGTGAAGGTGGGAGAGGGATAATGTTTACTTTAATCTCCATGGATATTTAGATGTTCTGCATCGGCAAATGTTGCACAGCAGTGATATTAAACCCATTGTACATCCCATTTGAAAACATGAGAAGAAATAAAGTTTTTGAATATCTGATTTTTAGAGTTTTGGCATAAATAATTGCAATATTCATGCATTACATTTCTACTTTATTATATTCTAAATTTTGTTATTAAAAAAAGGCAAAATCTGTATGGAACTTATTTCCTTGCATACATATAGCTTAGAAGATTCTATGAACTTGAGAAACAAGAAAATTTGTTACTTGTATTTTTCCTTTCATTAGAACATGTCTAAATAGAATATGCTTTTTGATTCAGAGGAAATGTCAATTAAATAGATTTTATTCTCAACCAGCAACTTTGTTCAAAATATTGTATTTACATATACATAAAACTGTAACAGTATTACATGCTGAAGAATGTGCACCACAGAGATGACCATACTTTGTGAAGCTTTCTTTGTGAGACTTAGAAATAGTTTTAGTAAAACCTTAAGCTAATATAATGTAGGGAATATCAAGAGAAATAAAAGTTAAGATTACATTGTAGAGGAAACCCTAAATTTGTGTGTGTCCTTTTTGCAAAATAATTGTAACTTGTGAAATTGAGTTTTCTATGAGTGATCTTTGGTCTTTAAGAGGAAGAAAGAAAAGGGCTTCACACTGAAAACCCTTTTCCTAGTGTTGTGAAGTTTTCTTCAGATTCTGCATTGCTTTTGATGAATGCATTTACATTCCAGTGCTGAGAAATAACTTTCCATTTGGGAGCGGGGTTGACGTGAAAACAGGAATGTGGAGGCCCAGGGTGAGGGGACAGGGCTGAATGCTGATAGAGAAACATTCCCTCTTCAGTAGCTGCTGCCTCTCCTGCGAGCTTTGAAAGGAGCATCTGTGTGCGTGTGTACGAGGATGTCTGGGGACCTGGGGAAATGCATGGGCCTTGTCTGGAGAAAACTGCCTTGTCCTCCAATGTCATGATAATAAGAGAAAGAATAGAACAAGTCACCTCAATACCTGCAAGTTTTTGGCTGTCTCTATGTGTAAGTGCTTATAAAAAGTCATGTGTTGCTTGTGGCTTTAGATGTTTCATTTAATTGAAGTACTTCGTTGTTTTGTTTTATTACTAAATCTATTAAATTTGAAGGGGAATAAATGCAGGCAGTGGTCCTAAATTATTCTCTTCTTGTTTGTTAGCCACAGACATATTTGTACTACTGTAGTTTTATAATAGTAAAGGGTTTTTTAATGAAAACGGAGAGTGTAAACTTGGGAAACATGGAAACCCTTAACTTTCATTTAAAACTTGTCTTCTGTTAACAAGCACAAAACCTGAAAACTGATACCTCTGTTCTTTAGCCAGCTGTGTATGTTTTCAGTATAACAGGTTGTAAGCTGAGATATGTACGTAGTAAGATACTCTTATGGATAAGGGAACTGTCACCTCTGATCAGTGTAAATTCAATTTAAGAACACATTAAAATGCAAATGAAATTTTAAACTACTTACATGGCTTAAAATACCTGCTTTTAATGCATAGTGAGAAGAAGATTTTTTTTAATACTAATGACTTTATTTGGAAAAAATGCTTTTGAATAGTCGAGTCGGAAATTAGAGTTTTGTCAATTGTTTAAGGGAATAGTATAGTTAGGGAGAAATTGCTTGGGGAAAATACCTACCTGTCTACTGTAAAGTGGATTCTTGTAAATAATATGTTTTGTATATTTTTAAGTAGTTGTTTGTGTTTGGGGGTATTTTCTGTTTTTGTTTTTGTTTTAAATTGAAGCGGATTTATATTCACATCAGGCATTCAGTATCCCTATGGGAATGCCAGTACTGTGATAGAAAAGGACTCCAGAAGTGAAATTATCTCTAGGACAGGTGCTGAGGAGAGCATCTGTGAAGCTTAATACTTGGGGAACCTCAAGTCAGAGCTTATGTGGTAGCAGGGAAGAAAAGTGTTGGAAATGCTGCTGCAAAACAAGGTTCTCTGGGGAATTTAGGTGAGGCAGCAATATCCTGACCAGGCAGCCCTTCTGGCTTTCTAAATTACTGTTATAACTTCCACATCCCATATTGACAGCTACAATTGCAGAGACACCTTTAAACTGCCTTAGCTTCCTTTGGTGAAATTCTCTTATGCCTGTCGCCAATTTAGAGAAAATAGTTGCAAATCTGTGATTCTTTCAGGTGCAACATTGACTTAATAGTTGCAAACAAGATGTATTTCAGAGTTGAAATTAATAAGGCTTAATAAGACAATTTTGATTTAAATGATTAACAAATGGTTTGATACAACCAAATGTGAAGTAAAATTCTCTACTGCATTTTAAAAACAAAAATGGAGTTCAAACTTAAGCTCTCTATATGCACAGGCTTATCTCACCGTACAGTAAGGGAAGAAGTAAATTTGTCAAATCCCTGATCTATTGAAACCTGCTAATAAAGGCTCTCTGCATTGTACTTTAGCTAGCCAGTACTCACGTAGACTACTTCGTGAGAAATCTGGGTAATAAACTCACTTTCTAAGGCAAGTCTGGCATCAAATTTTTGTAAACAATATTGTTTA
>WEIT01019908.1:2545-52947 GCA_013389985.1 Dryoscopus gambensis | reverse complement strand
ATACTGAGATACATCCCATTCTAAGGCTGACGGAATTTAAAAGAATGCAAGAGAAATGTGAAAGTTAATACTAGAAAAGAGACACAGTTCAGTTATCATGACAGGAACCTATGTGCTCACACACTGCAGAGGCCACCAGGAAAGACAAAATTCAGAGATTATGTGTGGTGAATATGCACTGTGATCTCTGGCACATTACACTGGAATTAACAGGAAAAAGAGTAATGAAAAACCATTGTATTTGGTACAGAAGGCTTGTATCAAAGACAGCTTCTATAGCAGGTGAGATGCAACCCACTCTCTTGGCCGAATTGAGTCTTCCTGGTGAAAAAAATAA
Source organism: Dryoscopus gambensis (assembly GCA_013389985.1). NCBI lineage: Eukaryota > Metazoa > Chordata > Aves > Passeriformes > Malaconotidae > Dryoscopus > Dryoscopus gambensis. The sequence continues at coordinate 52,610 of WEIT01019908.1, read as the reverse complement.
TTTATTCCTATTTTAAGGAACGTATGTTTCTTTGAAGTCGGTTCAGTTTTGGTTTTCCCTGTAAAGGCAGCAGAGAGAAAACCATTTCAACAGCACAGTACAGTCCATTTCACATCTGCCTCTCCTGGACATGCTTCTTTCTACCCATTCACCACATGGGGAGAATTAAGACAGCCATGATTCTAATTTAATTCCCTTTGGAACATAGAGGGAGATGTAGCAAAGGCCACTGTCTGCATTAAGAATTGATGCAGGGTAGCTACTTCAATGTAACTTCATATCCTTACTTAGTGAGCATTGATTTATCCATGTAGGTCCCCCCTGAGCTTTCCATGTTTCAACACTTTGTGGATACCCTTGTGTGTTATCTTGAAGAGAAATACATTGCATTTACCAGGTGAAATGTAAAGGAAAGCAGCTAAAAATGTGGTATACCACTATTACTTTAAATTGCTTCTTAATTTTTAAGTCATCTGAAAGATTCAGAATTTTTTTCCTTCTCAGTAGTTAATTATGGACTTCTATTTGACTGTTACACACCCAAGCAATGTTTCTATGGTTTCCTTCTGGTAGTTTTTTTGGAATATATTTTGAAAACTTGGCAGCCATACAGCATTTCTTTATATTGTGCATGCTAACTATCAGATTTTTAATGAGATAGCTATGAAAATCTCAGTAGCAAAGGCATAGAAAAACTACTGTTCAGAATTCTGCCTTGTCTCATAAAAAGCAAAAAGAGTACACATCTTGCACATCACTCAGTTTATAAGCTCAGACTGGATAATCACAGCATATTTTTAAGGCCCAATCTCAGCCCTCTCTTTCTCTGCTGCTGTATCTTGCTGTCACTCATTTCATCACCCATAAAATTATTAGGCAAGATCTTTGGGCCAAGAATTATTTATTTGTTCTGCAAAATGCCCGGCTCATTAAAGCAGCTAAATTGAATAATAATAATGTTGGTGAGATAGTGGGTGGCTTTGATAGAACCAGTTTGCTGTCAGAGGGAATTGTTTGCAAAACATATTAGATTTAGAATAACATCATGGAATGTCTTGCTGTCCTGCATTTCATAATGGAGTGAGATGTATTTGTGGTATTGAACACTATTTTATATATGTTTATTTTCCACCTCTTAAAAATCCCATTTAATTTAGGATTTTCCTATGCTGGCATTTTAACTCCAGTCTATACCTCCACTTCAGGTATGGACAGAAACAGGAGAGTCTGTCTGAAACTCATATAGGCATATCTGCTCTAGCTTTACTTCAGATTATTGTGCTAAAAATATAACTCTGTGTACTACAGTTACTCCTTCATTTTGCTGTGTGTAGAATACATGTGGCGTATCGCTTCTAGATATGGCTGCAATCCACCACTGCAGGTTCATCTTCATTACTGATTTTGCTTGAATTCAGTGTTGAGATTTCTTTAAAATGTAGCATATTTTAGTCAATATATTGCAAGATCCTGCCTATTTTCCCGAGCCACAGTAGTGTTTACCATTGCCTGTTCCATCGAACTGGGACTCCAACCAGGCATCAGCCCAAAAGTGGGAAAGATTTTGATTCATACCCCTCGGAAAATAACTAACATTTTGAATTTTCTTTACCTGGTTCTTCTGGAATAACCTCTCCTAGTGGAATTCACAAGAATATGAGGTTTCTTGGGTACTAGTTCAGTATCTTTGGCACTTAACTGCAGTGATTCTGTATTCAGATGCACAGATTTGCAATTATATTCATTGTAGGAGATAAAATATTGATCTTTCTGCATGTTGGTGTGCCTGCTGGTACTTGATTTTGGGAATATGCTAAAGTGAAAGATCTCAAAATGATGCAGTCAACTGCAGAAGTAACCACTGGTGTCTTCAGTTTCCTAATTTTGTATTTCTTTGTGAATAGTCTGTGATTACAAAGGAAGATATCAATTCTTTCCTTTCAGTTGTAATTCTGTATGTTTCTTAAAACAGTTGTCAATATTAAAAAGAGACGGTTAATGCATTCCTTGCTGTGCATTTCAATATCTACTTGCCATTAAATTCCTACTAGTCAAATTTCCCTTTGGTGTATTGGCTAAAACATTTGTTAGACTGACAGATATGGATATAATTTATAGATTTCTAAGTAAGAAAACAAGGAACATGCATAAATATAGATCTCTACAGTAACAATCAGGAGTGTGAGCCAATGATTGGATGCAATTGGATGTACTCTGCAGAGTTCTGGAGTCTTCTTAGAATTATTTGAGGAAGGTTTTTAGTTTTTTAAACTAATATTTCTAGTTGAGAGTGAAACCAACAGCAGCTTGGGGAAGGAAGGCAAAGTAATAAACAGCACCTGTTTTACTGAACAATTTGCTAGAATTAAACTCTTGTTGATGTATCAAACAATCAACTGTAAATTTATCCAACAATAACAACAAAAAAGTGTTCAAAGATGATTAATCTTACAAGTCTGTTGCACTAGCACTGGATCTCAAGGGAAAAAAGCTTCATACTGATATTTGACAAAGTTAATTTTAGTAACTGATAATTGATGGATGTTTTTCTAGTCTAATCTGGTTTCTTGATCTCTTGATCTCTGCTCTGTCTCCAAATAAGGTCCATTTATTTAATTTTACCCAGCAGCCCGATTATGCACCATAAGCGTATTTCCATTAATTAGAATTTGAAATGTCTAATGCTTTCTGTGTCCTTTTGCTAGAGATATAAATGCAAAAGAATCACAGATAGGCACAGTACCAAAGGGTTCAGAAAATACCCAGAAATACAGAGCTAAAGCTTGGCACCTGAATTCTCCCACTGAATAAAACTCTCTAGATGGAACCTTTATATCTGAGAACACAGGGGGTGGTCTAGTGAAGAGGACTGGACCCAATCTCAAGAGATCTGTCATATAAACACAGAGAAGGTTTTTTTCAAATGAAAGAGGGAAAATTAGCAGTAGCAGACAGAGAAATTGGGAGAATGGGGGACAGGCAATGAAGCATATAAAATACATGTAGGTGTGGCACTTAGGAACGTGGTTTAGTGGTGGCCTTGTCAGTGCTGAGCTTTTGGCTTGAATTAATGATTTCAAAGGTCTTTTCCAACTTAAATCATCCCAGATCCTCCTTACTGATACCTGCACCAAGCCTTGGCAGTCAGAGCCTTTAGGAGCTCTACAGACACAAGTAGATTTCAGGTTTCCATGCTCTCAGTGAGGCAGTTTTCTGGACAGGACCCGTCTGAGATGTGGAGCAAAGGGGAATCACTCCTGCCCTGCCCCACAGCTTCCCTGGATCCTGCTTGGTTCTGTTGCACAACCAAGCCACAAGTTTTGCCCTTCAGCCTCCCAAGTGGGAGATGTACATCGTGTCCCACTAATTCCGTGAAGTTATCAAAAGGCTTTATGCAGGAGCTCACTTGAATCTATGAAAGCAGAGAGATTTTCTTTAATCAGAGCTAAGCACCCCTTTTTTCTGCTGGTTTGAAGTGGGAGCTCTTTGGAGGATGATTTTTGCTGTGTTGCTATCATTGCTTAAGTAGGAGCACAGTCATTAGTAATAGAAAGTAAACACTATTAAATGTGGGGGGGCAGCCGCTGTAAGCAGGCCAAGCTTCAAGTAGCAATTTTAATGAAAAAATTGTAAATAATAATGGACTAAAAATCTGAACCTATACAAATAACAGAAAATACTTGCAATGACGGATAGGAGAAGGAATTTTAATGTTTGAGAAAGCCATTCTGCTAACATCAAACTAGACCTGGTTGATGTTTTTCCACTGACAGAGAAATTAAATAGAAAAAATTTGTTTACTTCAGGGACTGCTCAGTTTTCTAGTTTCCACTGAAATGACCCCTTTGCCCTATATGCTATGTCTGTTTAAATGACATTGTGAATGAAACCTTGTGATACGACTCAAAGATTGCTTCACACTTCTGTTAATGTGTGTTAATAAATTGCCCCCACAGTACAGATGAGGTAAAAAACCCAAAAACACGTTGGGGGTTGCAATGCAAGGGTCTCTCAAAAATCTGTTTTTCTTGTGTCTGTACAAGCTCCTGGCCCCACAGAGGTAAAATAACATCACCTGAATACCTGTGTCACAGCCAGGGGCCTGGGTGTTTTGGCCAACATTTAAAAGTAGTCAATTTTTTAATTGAAAAAACTTTGGAAACATTGGAAATAACAGTCTGGTTGTATACACAAATTATTTTAAAAAACCCTAGAAATCATTTCAATTTTCTGAATATAACTTAGGACTTTAACATTTTTCTTATTGCTTTTCTCCTTCATTTTTTATCTTCTCCTTTCTCTGTCTTTTTCCCTCTTTCTGATATTTCCGCTGTGGGGAAAACAAAATTCTAAAAAAGGGTTCTTTAAAATTCTTTGACTTTTACCAAGGATTTCCAGTAAGGAAAGAATTTACAAAATATAAATAAATGGGGAAAAGTTACATCCAGAATCTTAAAATTCCAGGCAGCCAAAATATTGCTGTTCCAGCTTTAAGCAAAATGACGCTTGAGATGGTGTTGAAATCTTTTAGAGAATGCAGTAGGTTTTTAATTTTTCAGTTCCCGCCCAGGTGAAACTATGTTTGATTGTGGGAATATTAATATCAATTTGAAGCTAATTTTTAGACTAAAACATTGGATTTTTATTGAGATGCCATAATAGAATTTTTTATTTTATGGAAAGCAGAATTGAAAAAAAATAGTAACTGAAAATGTTGACTTATTTTTCAGAATTCAACAGTTTCTTTTTATTTTTATAATTGTGTTTATTTTGAATTTTAGGATATTTTTCTGAATATATCATTTTACTGTTAAAAAGACTTTGAGAAAATTAATAAAGACATTTTACAGCAACTGAATAACAGATATGTAAAGGAGTTAATTTTGTTTTAGAAAGTATACCAAAAGTTAACCTATTGAATAATAAAGGGCATCTTATAAGGGTCAGCATTTGAGGTGATTTGGTTGCTAGGAAACCATCACTAAAGGTGGTCAGGATAACAAATGTTTTATTTCAAATAAAACCATTAATTAATGTGCAGGTACTATAAAATATATTAGGTATCTGTTGATGTAAGAGTATATATGGAAGAGACCAGGATTAAATTAAAAATTTTTTGGTGGAAATCAAACAGCTTCAATAGATACAGGGAGTTCTTTTCATTGGTTAAAATGTATCTAGAAATGCAATAAAAATGATGAACAATTCATTTTGCTTGTTGTTACATTCATTAATTGTATTGCATAACGAACACAAAATAAAAGACTTCAGTTCATAAAAACCACAGCTGCTGACTTTGCCATGAGTGTGAAGACTAGAACTGTTCAAAATGACTTTGGAAATAAAATAAAATATATTAATTGAAAAAAGAAATAAAGGATGAATTCTCATGTAGGGTGACTGAACAGTGAGAGAAATTTGGGCAGATAGAATAAAAACAGAGCACGGTTGCAAAACAAATCTGGGTCTTGGACCTCTTCATGGGTTGGGGATACAACCCCACGCTAAGATCACAATTTCTCCTTTGTCAAAATACAAAACCTCACCAAAATGCTCGGTGCAGCCTCGCTCCTCAGCTGAGTACAGCAGCGGCACTTGCAGAGGGTAATTGGGATGTCAGCAAACCCTGGGCAGGGAGCGGCGTCCCGGGAGCGGCGCCCTGGGCTGATGGGGGCTCTCACGGGGCCGCTGCTGCTCATCAGGGGCTGGGAGAAGGTGACACCTGAAGCCCATCTCATGTTCCAGTTGGGAGAGAAGGCAGAACAGGGAGGGGAGGAATCCAAGTATGCATCTTTCAAACCTGACACTGATGAATGATTTAAATCGCTACTTGTCTTTCAAAAATTAAATGCTTATGGTGAATTTTTTAAAGGGCTTCCTGCCAAATCAGAGTAGAGTCTGTGGCTTCTAGCAGCCTTCATAAATGACATTCAAGCTTTACTTAATTATAATATTTCCATGTTTATTTACTAGATATAATGTTGCATGTTCATTGTTACATTCAGAAAAAATGTGATTTATAAATGTTTTCTGGGGTGGAATTGCTTAATATTTAATCCTTATTGCTGACAACAACCTTTCCATGGTATGAAATATACTGTTTGCAAATCTCAACACAAATCTAGCAAAACTGGTAAAAAAAAAAAATCCAAAATCTGCACAATTTAAGGCATTCCTTCTTAATAAAAATACTTTTCAAAAGATTCTCCTGTTTCCTTCCAAATTCTAAAGACTACAGGCTTTATTAAAATCTTCTTAAGCCTTTAAAAATCTGCGTAGAATTTAATCGTGCAAATGAATGGAAGTTTGCAATATTTGTATCACAAAGATTTCTGTCAAAAACCCACAGTTGGAAATAACATGCTGTTTGTCGTGTAATTGTTACTATTCACTAAAGCAGAAAAAGCAAGTGCAGAGAGCTAAAGAACTGACAGCCTAGTCATTTAAAACTACAGGTTGTCTTCTGGATGACAATAGTTTTCCAAGTAGAGCTTAACCCATGCCGAGAAGTTGCTTGCTGGAAGTATATATAGGGTAATATTTTAACACTTTAGTTGAAGAGAGATTCTTTTCCTTAAAAAATAAGGGAATGTTACTCAGAAAATGTGGAGAATGCATGAATAGCATATTACCTTCTTTGTCTTTTACTTCACAACGTTTATTTGTGCTCAAGTTCTAAATTCTTGATTAATTAATTTGATTATGGAAGTAGATTTAAACCTAACATGTGAAGCAGTAAAGAGGAATTTAAGAGTGACCAGTTTTCTGTACTGGAAAACCTCTGTAAAATAATTTTTCTGGGCAATAATCTTCCACCTATAAAATGAAGATAATAATTCCTGCTTGTCTGTTAGGCAAAACTGGAATTAGGGAAAAAAAATATTGTTTTTAAATGATTTTGGAAATGGGTAAATGGCAGAAGAAGTGATTGTTTTTTAAACATAGGTAAGAAGAATTACGTGTATGTTTTCATTAAAATGCTGAGCAGATGGCCCTTATTTTTTCATTTGATAATATTGAAATAAAAATACTCTGTAAAATCAGATACTTTGGCTGGCAATATTATGACCTACGGCTTTTTATTAGCATAAGCATACACTCAAACTGAATTTGCAGGCAAGTGTTCTTATCTGATTCACAGTGATTCTATTAAAATTGTTAAGGATTAGATCTAGTTGATCAGCAGTGACTGAGTGGAATTAACATTTTTTTATTGTAATTGGTTAATTAATGATTGAAGCTGGGATCTACACAAAGACAGGCAGATCCCCCTGCTGAAACCCAAACAAAGAAAAGACCCGCAAGGGTGACTTCATGTAGCTCAAAGAGAGCTTGAAGAGGTTTAACAAAACCTCAAACAATAGACCAGAGCTTTGGAAAATACTATTCCTAGCATTGCAATGAAATAAAAAAACCAAAACCAACAAACCACCTTCTTTGAATAGATGGGTTTTCTTTGCTTTGTGCTAACAAAGCACATTGTATTAACAAATCTCTGGAGACGCTGTAGTAAGTCTGGCTCGATTCGAAGGTAAGAAATAAGGCACATTAGATTTCAAGAGGATTTGCAAAGCCCTCAGCAGTTTTGTCCCAACTGCTACTACTATTTATTTTGTGTATTTGCTCTTCCTGGTTCATCCCATCTAGCTTTAGGCACTTAAATTAAACTCCTAGTCATGAGGCAGGTTTGTATCTCAGGTGCATTAAATTGTCCTCTGAAGCTGCTGATCTTTTTCTGTTGACCAGAGAGAAAGCTGAAGCTCCTACCTCAGGTATGTCATTTTAAGTGACAGATCCAATCTTTAGTGGTTTGCTCATGGTTATGCAGGTCATAGGTTCTTGGAGAACCTCTGTTTTATTCATGCATCACCTGTCTATATTTTTCATTAAGTGTTGCAGTAAAAATTCTTGCTTCAAATTCTGTTGGTGTCATCTGTATTAATTTCAGTATTTTACATGTCTGAATTTGAACCTCTGAAATTAATAGGTATTTTGGCACTGACTTCAAGGACAGCAGGGTGAAATCCAATCCATCCTTTGAACTTTCGAGCCCTTTAAAAAGTAAACAAATAGTTAACAGCATAAGAATAATGAAGGATAATTTTTTCTGACCATGAACAAGAGATTTTAATAAAGCTGGATTTGATGATAACTGCATTTTCCTGTCTTCATTTGTGCAAACATTGTCATACCAGACACAGAGAATGTAGTGGGTACACGAGCAATTATGGACTTGGGTCTGCTTAGGATGCTCTTGTCTTTCTTGGCCAGGTGTTATTCACAGACTTAAATCTGGATTTTATCAATAAATAAAGGAACTACATAATATAGCCCTGTGCTGTGTGAATAGTGCAAACAGAATACTGTTTTTCACTTAGTTATGAAATATTTCAAATAGCAAAGGCTGTTTTTAAAAGCTCTTTAAACCCATACATGTGTATGTCTATCTGACCAAAGAATAGAGAGATATTGGTTAGCAAATAATTTTTCTGTATGACATCAGACCTTACAGCAAAGTAGAAAAAAAAGACTGACATGTCTTCCCTTATTACAAGTACAGGAAAAGTATTGCTATATAATTAATTCTGAAAGTAAGGTTTATATGTGTTACCAAAGACAAGATGTTTGTTCCCTGCTTTATTCTATATATTTCTTTGCTTTCAGCTAGTAATCTTTCTTTGAAATACCATGGAAACAAGCAAATATGCCTCATTAAATTTTCCTTGCAGGGAAGAAGAGGGAAAAAAAAACCAACAAAACAGAAAAAGCAGAGAATAACAAGAATAACATAGAAAGGGTGATTAGATTGCTCTTCTTAATTCTTTCAGATTTAGTAGGATAATTTGCTGGGGAAAAGCCACTGCAACAACTTACTTCTTGAATCCCCTCACTTCTAGTTGGACTGCTTTCCAGATGAATACTGCAGTATTACTTCACATTTTACAGTCTTGCTCATCACTGCGAGATATGAATCATTGCTGATACCCAACAGTCCCTTACTATAGCTAAAATAATGCTTTTAAAAATATTTTTAGAGGACTTTTTAAATATTCCTATAAAACCATATTTTAAAGTGCAAACTTTGCATAAATTAATATCTAGCTGACATTTTATGCATAGACATGTTTAGAACTATTTCCTTGTTATCAAAAAGAGGGCCAAATTTCCAGTGAGATACCACCAAATTCAGTAAAGCTATGCTGATATACAGCAGTCAGGGACTCAGATAAGGAAAAGTTATTAAACCAGAATTTGCAAGTATACTCTTTAATATGGGATTTAAAATTTCTTTGTACTTAGAAGCAATTTTAACTTTCAGCAATATACCTTGCTCTGCCTTCATGTGTCATTGAGAACCCAATGAACTGGTTATGGAAGATCCACACACCACTGTTAGAATCCCCCTCCCAGTTTGCTCAAAACTTGTCCTGTAGCTTTAACTAAGGTGATGTCTGAGGGACATGTCTTGAAATTAAACTCCACTCTTCAGAATATCCCCACAATCTTAAAGTCAACTTGGTAGTGAAAGGGATATTGATTTAGCTGAGTTAGTATTTTGCACTCTGAAATCTACTTTAACAGAAGAAAGATCAATAAATTACTTTCTCAGATCGGTCTGTGTTTTTATTTAGCTGGCGGGAGGTGTAATTCATTTCCCAACGTGTTAATTTCTAAGAGTGCAAAGGCAAAGGGCCTCAAGACCCCTTTACACAGAGACAACTCAAAGCTACAGGGAGACATAAAGCCATCTGCCAACCAGTGTGAGCCTGGAGGCAGCCAGAGAACATCCGGAGGCAGAGAATGCCTGAGCACCAGAAGGACTGTGGGAATAAGCACACCCTACTGCTCCTTGAACTCTTGTACCTCGGTTGGGTCCCCATTTAGGAGCATCCTGGAGCACCCAGAACCCAGAGCTGGTTTCACCACCCCTTGGAAGAAAGCTGAGAAGGCCCAAAGTTGGTGAATTAGCTAGGTAAGGAAGAGCCAGACTTCATCCATGCACGGGCTTCCTTGGAATGGTGTCCACCTTCCCACCTCCAGAGAGCTGCCAGTTAAACATCATGCAAAGGGTTCTTCCCACTGAATGCCCCAATTTTTATCCGAAGCAGATTCATGCAAGCAGTTCTGTGATCCAGTTCCTGTATTAATCCCAGGCCTTTTTCATAATATATGTGTGTGAAATACAATGTGTGAGGGGTAGCTAACAGATTCAGCAAAAACGTACTGATAAACTAAATCTAGAAATTGATTTCCAATTAAAGGCTTAAGAAAACCTAACAAAAATTCCCTCCAGAGGATCAGAAATGTAACAGCATTAACCCTGTGCCAAGAAAAGTGATAGATCCTAAGCTGATTGTCTATTCAAGCAAAGAAATAAGTCATGTCAAAAAAATATCCACATTTTGAAAATAATTTGGTAAAGCATCTCAAGCAGCCCTGCTGCAGCCACGTTGCTAAAGGGGGGTAAAGGCAATAATTGTCTAGGTTTTCCTGACATGTCACTGCCTTTTTGCTGATCCACGAAATCCAAAATGCCATTTTCTCTAGGAGGGAAACAAGTGTCTATAACAACACTCTCAAGTGACTGTACAGCAGAACACTGTGGGTACACCACAGCCCAACAGGTCATTGAATAATTGGTCAAAAAAAATATTGTGTGGGATTTTTTTTACTCAGAAAATTTTGCAGGTTTTATAATTCTATTCCTATGACTGAAAATTGCAGTTCTCTGAGGCAGAGAGAAAACTCATCTGTACCTTCAACGAAGGTCATTCTTTCTGAAAGGCAAAGGTGTTAGTCTGAAGATTTTAAAGGCAAAATGTGTTATTCTAGTTATCTGACGTCCTAGATGACAAATATCGCTCTCTAACCCATACATTTAAGCTTGATGGTTTTGGTTGAACTAGAGCACATCCTAGTGCTAAGAGACCAGTGGAGAGACCTTCATTCTTGATGGGAAAATTTGACATGATGGAAGTGAAGAGAGGGTGAGAGGGCTTCAGCTGGAAAGAGAAAGTTTAGATGTGTCCTGCCAGTGTGTAGAAATACGTGATGTGGGAATAGGGAAGACAGAGCTGGACCTTTCTCAGTGGTGCTCAGTGACAGGGAAACAGGCAGAGAGCACAAATTCAAATACAGAAAATTCCATGTAAATTTATGAAAATTAGGTTTATTGTATGGGTGGTCAAATACCCAACAGATTGCCCATGTTGCAAGTGCCTGTCCTTGGCGATATTCAAGTCCCGTCTGGATTCAGCCCTGAACAAGATGCTGCAGAACACTCTTATTTGAGCAGTGGTGTTGGACAAGATGCTCTCCTAAGGCCCTTTCCAACTGCAACAGTCTTGTATTCCTGCATCAAACACTTCTTCCTGTAATCTAATAACCAACAGCAAATAAAAGCTAATTACCCTACAGAATAAAAATTGGCATTTTATTTATCTTCAATTTCTAGCTGTTGGATCTTGGCTCATGTCTGGCCACTTGATTAAAGAGCTCTCTTGTAGCTGCTCTTTAGGTACTCTCAGATCAAGCCACCTGTTAACCTTGTTTCTGATAAGCCAAAGTGTAGTTCCACAAATAAATATTCCATGTTCTTGGTTAAAATGTAAATTGAGCCCTTAATCTACCCAATTTGCAGGAATAGGTACTTTACTGTCCAAGTGCAATCTGAATGGATTCTGAGTGTTGAACTCACATCCCTCATTGTTTCTTACAACTTGTAATGAGTCAAGATAATTAAATGCAAAAAAAAAATCCCCAAAGCCACAAAACCACCTCTCCCACCTAAAAATTACCCCTACTTCCAAAGACAACAAGAGATAATGAGTATTATATTAGGTATAGTAGAGTCTTTTTAAGATTCTGGCATGATGTACAGATGACCAGGAAAGCAGTCAGCACTGAAAAAGGTCAATTTTAGGTGCTAAGTTGCAGAATCTACCTGACCCATCTTTTAATTTTTTTTTAATTTTTGGTAAGAAATATATTTACGTTGTTACTGGCTATCTAAAATACTATAAACAGCAAGTAATAATTGAAGATATAACCAGTTTAGTGGGTAAAGAAGAATATGCAATAGTAGGCAAACTGATTTGCCATTTCACACTAGAAACATACTGCAGTTTAGCTACTGAAATCAGTGGTGCTATGGAGCTTAAATAGTTGAAAAATTCAGCAATGCATCAAGCCCAGTAGATGACTACAACAAACACCCAGAAACAGGGAGATTCCTTTAGACTTTATACTGAATTTTTTTATTTCCATCAGATATATTTTTTTGTTTAAAAAGCTCTGGGTGCTAGAGAAAAAAAAATTGGTTTGAAAATACATTTAATTTTAGCTGTAAACTGTGTTCAATTAGTGTTCATAGCAATGGGCTTTGTGACAAATCTTGAGTGTGCTGTTGATTAATGTCAGCTATGAGATGGTGCAGGAGCCTGAGTGCCAGAGCGTCTCTCTGAGTTCATCCTCTACTTCCACAGTCTCATTACTCAAAGACCATCTTAAATTTGGACTAAAATTTGAAGACTCCTGCCATGAACAATAAATATTACTAACCAAAGCAGCATTTAATCACTGTCCTCCACCAAACATTCTATATTGATTCTATTCTACTTTTTATTTCTTCTACTTTTACTTAACCTTCACATAATCTCTGACATAACAAGAGTAACAATGAATAATTCAATGGTTAATCACAACCTTGCTTCCTATGCCAGCATCAGTGGGGTTTTTGTTTCTCTTGAAATTCCAATATGGTAGAAGGGAGTTTTGTTTATGAGTTTGCTGTTATCTGTTCCTGCACCTGTCTACTCCTCTCTGAAAATGAAGTTTATTGTTTTCTTAGTTTCTTTGTGTAAAAATCCCAGTTCAATTAGATTACCTTTTCAGAAAGGATGGAAGATATAAAAGTACAGCTGCTTAAGCAATTAGCAGAGCAGCATGATGTGCAAGCCTAGAGCTATTGGAAACTCACCTGGCTGCAGATGCCATTATAAACACAGAGTTTGGTTCGGGTCACTGGGAGGGACAGGACGTGCTGGAGCAGAATCAAACTTGCTGGTGAGCTCCTCTCTATGACAGGAGCCACTTTTAAGCCCTTCATACTAAAAATACATCTATTCCAACATTTGGGGTGCAATCCATCTCCTGGCTAAGAAATGTAAATGCAAGCATCAACATGTTGCTCTCTAAATGTTGCTAAGGTGGGTCTGTTTGCATCACTTTTGGAGCAGATCAAGCCAATATGACAGCCTAAAAAATTAAATATTTAGCTGACCTGCCTTTGTGTGTCTGGTTTTAGGTGAGCTGGACTGCACAGTGCTTAGGAGGTGACAGCTGAACACTAAATGGAATAATCTTAGGGCATTTTAAATGGCATCAAACCTGCATATTAGGGGAGCCCTTTTGTTGTTTGTTTGTGTCCTGGAATCAATCTTTCCCTGTTCCACTTGTATGGAACCTTCCCACATACTTGGCATTAGCCTTAATCCAGTTTTACGTTACACATCAGCAAGATCAGAATTTTTCAATGCTGAGAATCGTGGATAATCTAATACAAATTTTACTCTAGTAGGTTCCCAAAGCCTCCTCTGGTTAAATAAGGATGTTCACATGATTAAGATTATGATCTTCCCCAGCTACTTGATTTCCTTTACAGGGGACTTTAACTTGCCTACGTAATTCCAGGAGAGATAATAAACAATATCCACAACTGGAAAGATATAACAAATCTCATCATAAATCAATAAAGAAACTTTTGGGACGAAAGATATTCCTCTGTTTTCATTTTACAGAGAGCAGAAAAGGACAGAGAACAATTAATGAGCAGTGACACTTAGGAGATTTCCAGTTTGCCAGAAACTCAACTGAGTCCCTTGAAACACATTTTCCTGCCTCAGCCACCAGTCCATGTACTTCCTCAGACCTCGCTCAGTTTCTCAGCAATAGCAACAATTAGAAAAGCATCGAAATCACTTAATTAATCTCCATAGAATTTTTTGTTGTTCAATAGGATGTGGGAGATGAGACATGAGAAAAGAGCAAGCAGAAGTGAAGGAAAGAAAAACACAGTAAATGAGAGTTTCAGGCAGTGGTCTAAGCTCTGGGGAGGAGAGGTTAAGTCACTGCTTGGCATAATTTGCAGTAACTTGAGGTGAAAAAACTCTTCAGGCAAAGTGAATATCCATGAATCTGACCTCCTCTGCTTTTGGGATAGACAGACTTGTATTTAGGGATAATCTTCTGCAAAAATGTGGTTCTTATCACAGTGTGGAGGAAGAAGAGAAAAAAAAGGAGGTGACAGGGGACTTAAAATAGTTTCTGTAACATGAAATTGGTGTCTTCCATTCTCATCATCGGTGCTGAGCTCTGCTTCCAGAGAAAGGATGAGTTTGCAGCAGCTCCCACATGTACTTGGTCTGAAGCTGCACTAGGTCATCTGCTGCTCTCAGCTATGGATATATTTTGCAGTGGCAGCCAAACAAAGGTCATTTTTCAGAGCACAGTGAGAATGGGGTGATTACTGGGCCTTGATTACTACTGTAATACAAATAAAGAATATTAATAAGCTAAATTACATTCTGAATCCTTTTACTGTAGCTTTGCAAGGAGAAAAAAAAAAGCCGACTAGATTGTGAAGGCATTTCGCTAATGGTTAATGAATATTTATTGCTTTTGAAGAAGAAGAAAATTGTGTCAGGGTGCTGCATAGCCCTCTGTATAAATGGTTTATCCTTGCGTTTTTTCCCCCATCAAGTGTCTTCATCAAGGTCTGAAGGAAATATTTCTTCTTTTCATTTCAGGCTGCACAGAGAATACACACTCTGTTTGGGAAGTCCTGGGAGAAAGCACAGCATTTCCAAACCCTGAGATAAAGGTGGTGAAAAATCCTAAAGGTCCCTCTCTGTATTTGGACCATTACAGACTGACGACACTGGAAGGGAAAGTGCCATTTCCAGTGATTCATTAGATCTAGGGGTAGGTAGGGGCTGTGCTGGTTTTGGCTGATGTAGAGTTAATTTTCTTCACAGCAGCCAGTCCTGGGCTGTGGTTGGGATTTGTGCTGAAACGGTGTTGATAATACAGGGATATTTTCATTGTTACTGGGCAGAGCTTACACAGAGTCAAGGCCTTCCCTGCTCCTCACCCCCATTCAACCAGCGAGGGGGTGGAGGGTAATTAGGAGTTGGGAGGGGACACAGCTGGAGCAGCTGACCCCAACAGATCCCAGGGATATCCCAGACCGTACGGGGTCATGTGCAGTTCATAAATGTTGGGAGAAAAGAAAGAAAGGGGGAGGGAGGAAGAGAGGCAGGGGGCATTTGGATGGATGGCATTTGCTGTCCCATGTCACTGTTGCATTTGATGGAGGCCCATTTTCCTGGTGATGGCTGAACACCCATTGCCCATGGGAAGTGGGTTTTGCTTTCTTGTGGGCAGGTTTTGCTTTACCTATTAAACTGTCTATACCTCAAACCACGGGTTTTCTCACTTTTACCCTTGAAATTCTCTCCCCCACCTCAGTGTCTACAGACTTGAGTGAGCAACTTTGTGGGGCTGAACTGGCTGGGGTTAAAGTACGACAGGGCAAAAAGGTCCTTTGCCATAGGCACCTTCAGGAATAATCCAAAAAGTTATCAAATGAGCATATCTCTCCAGCTCTGTGTTATAAATATTTTAGCAGAACAGGAAGAGTTGGTGACCCTTGATACTTTTTCATGGAACTAATAAACTGTCAAAGGGCTTTTTTGTTTTCCCGCTTCAGTAGGAATTAGGTTTCCAACTTCCAGTGACTCAATCTTTCTGGAGAACAGTCTTTTCTTACTGTGTCAGGATTTTCTCCTTGCATTCAATGTAAGATCTGATGATCTGGGGAGAAAAAAATCAAAAAAATACAAATAAAAAGGAGCTGCTGTACTGGTGGCAAAAGCACTTTTTAAAGTTCCGTTTCAGGTTTAGAAGGAACTAACTTGGAGTCAGATGATTTGCTTTAATTTTCCATGGCCTAAGTCGAAGGCAAATGCAGCCCATAATGTTTTTGTTCATGCTTGTGTACTCATTAATACACCTTTGTGTTAAAGGCAGAAGCAATACAAAACTCGCAGAAGACCCTTTTTGTTATTGATCACATATTTTTTAATCTTTCCCGTTTTTAAGACTTCATAAAAGGTTAGTATTTTTTTCCCCAGTTTACTTTAAAGTTGTTTGTAGAAAAGGTTGATTTTTTTTCCTGCTTGGGAATTCCAGGGACAGATTGAGATTTCTTTAATTAAAATACTAAGGGAAAGAAACAGAGTTAGTTTTCTTGAGTTTTAACTTTAATAAACACCAGTTTATTAGATACTTCAAAACAACCACTCTGTGGTGCCTATTTCAACATTTTACTTTTCTGCATGACTGTATGGGGAAGTTGTGTCTGAACAGCAGCAATTTCCCTTTGCACATAACCTTTTGTCTAAATGAGATCACTCAACATTATAAACCCAAGCAGTGAAAAAAGCAAGGTTCAAAGCCCAAAGAACTTAAATTCTTGTAGTGAATATGAGAATTGACAACTGGAATATCGTAGAAAGATGAAAATGTGGATCTGCAGCATGCACAGGTTCCAGGGAAGATTGAAAGTTCTCTTCAGCAGAAGTTATGTAGTAGAAACACAATTTACCATCAGTGTTTTCCACCGGAAAGCCCCTCTGAGCACCTACTTATGATGTGTTGGATAGTCAAAATGGACATCCAAATTGTCCAAGGGTCTGAGTGTGGCAAGTTCCCACTCTGATGTTGCATCTGTGAGCCTTGAAGATCTACAATTTTGGCCCTGACACTTGCTATGCAATAATTATTCATGCATATTTCCCGATTTTTTTACAAAGAGGTACTTACACGACCAGGTAAGTGCTGGCTGCAAAAAAACCTGTGACATCTCAGATCACCGCAAAAGAGATTTTAAGGATTATACCTTTACCATCTATTTAGATGGTTTTTAATGCACTTAAAGGAATTTTATCTATTTTCACTCTTACATGTCTGCTTAGGTTGTATTGTACATAACGGCATCCAGCTCCTAGTGTTCTATTACACATTTACCCTGTAGGGCCCATTTCCAAAGGTTTACTGAGGCTGGCAGTTTGTATTCTGCACTCTGAGATCCCTGGGCATGTTATATGGGCGCAGAACAAAATATCAGTTCCAGAATACTCCAGTGTGCATTTTTGTCCAGAGAAACAGGTCTTATGCAAAATTTAGAAGTTTCTGCAGTTTAGAAACTTTCCTACTGGGCCACTTATATCTGTGACCGTCTCAGTTTTTGTGAACATCATAAGAAACTCGCTGTTTTTTAATTAAAAGTTTTTATGATACTGTATCAACTTCAATTATCCTCCACTTCTTGCCTTCATCCTTCCTTCCCAAAACCACCAAACAAATGCTCTCTTCCCATGACAGCTGGATATTGAGGACATTTGTTGAGCGTATGTCTAAAGCCCCTCTGTAGTCCGTGGAACTTTAGCACATGTTTAACTGCTGTACTAAATTGCATTGTATGGATCTGATCCAAAGCCTTTTGATGTCAAAGGAAGAAAAGCTCCCATTGACTTCAGTTAGATTTTGATCGGGCTTTTTTTTAAGAGAAAATGATTATGCACTTTTACTTTTAAACATTTATGATGAAAAGCGTCAGCAAATAAAAATTTATGAATAGACTCCCACAAAACAAAAGTGTCAGGAGCTGAAATACTGGGGTAGGTGGGCTTTCAAGATCTGTCACTCCACCGGCATTGTGCAGTTTAAAGGCACCGCGTGCACTCGGTTTTCTGAGAGGGTGTGTGGACAAGAAACCGTTCTCATTCATTACTTTTTTTAGCTGGAGAGATTTGATCTTGGAGCCAGATGATGACTGGGACCTTTTGCACAATGTTTTGTGTTCATCATTCCTTGCGTTGATATAATCCTGGTAAACTTCCTGAAAGAAAGTTTTATGCCTTTAAAGTACTGTGCATTTCTGTTTAAAACCAAGAAATTTCTAGTTAAGATTCTGCCACAACTGAAGTTTAAAATAACATTTCTGCTAGTAATGTTTCTTTCTCATATATGGCTTTGGGTTTTTATATAATTAAGTAAATTTAAAAGAGTCTTAAGATAGAGATCCTCATTTGTATGAATGCATTAATGGCATAGAACTGAGTAATAGCATGAAGCTGTGTCAGAAGAGAGTTAGATTAGATATTAGGTAAAGACTGGTCACCCAGAGGATTGTTGGGCACCGGAACAGGGTTCCCAGGGAAGTGGTCACAGCACCGAGCCTGACAGAGTTCAAGAAGCATTTGGACAACGCTCTCAGGCACACGGTGTGACTCCTGGGGTGTGCTGCACAGGGCCAAGAGTTGGAATCAACGATCCTTCTGGGTCCCTTCCAGTTCAGGATATTCTGTGGTTCTGTTTTTCCAAATCCAAAGGAGATAAGGCTGGGCAGCACAAAAGTTGGGAATGGAAGATGCTTCTCTTGAGCTTCATGCCCCAACTTCCTGAGAACATTGCTTCCTTTCTGTATTTAGCGCACTAACGCCTGCCATTTTCTCATTTGATTTTAAATAGAAGTGAAGTGCCCCATTTTGGAGTGTAACCAGTTAAGGTTGTTCCTGTAGGCAGCTCATACGTTCCTGGTTATCTTTCTCCTCCAAACATAAATATGATTGCACTTTTGAAGCCTTAACTAAGCACTGAAAAATACACAGGATATATATGGAGCAAAATATTTGCAATATGTACTTTTAGGATAAGAATGCCTGTAAGTAAAAAAGGATCACCTTCACTATTACCAACAAATCAAGCAAAAAACAGTCTGGGGAAGGACTAAACCCATAGGCTGGAAAGACACTTTCATGGATGGAAGACATCTATAGCTGTGGAGCTGGTGAGAAAGTTTCTAAACATTGGCAGAAATTTTCTTTTCCAATTGTATGAGATAAAGAATTTTATTTGACTTGCATTTCCATGGAAAAAAAAAACATTTTCATACACCTAAGTTGTGCACTAGCTGTAATCTTACAAAAAAATCTAGACTTGTGTAGAGTTTATTACCTATGCTTTGTACAAGATTAACTCTGGCTTATTTTTATTTGTTTTCTTTTGGAAACTTTCTTTTTAGAACAATTTTAGCACAATTCTCATGAATTGTAGGAAGTTAAAGATTATACAAGAGAGTCTTATTTTTATAGAGTAGAAATATAAAAGTAGTTGCTTCCTAATGATAAATGTATTAATTGAAAGCCTATAAAAGGTGATAACAATAGACAGTATTAGAACTGTGAGTACAACAGGCCCTGTAAGAATTTGTCAAAGTGATGACATTTGTAGCCACAATTATTGGAGACAAATTTGAAAGAAATGGATAATGCTTGAAAATAATATTTAAGTCTTTTAAGTAATTTTACATAACTAAAAATTGGAAAACCATGTTGATCAGAGCTAAGGGTTTTATAGAATTTTTGATACTCATCTGTACTTAGTAGTAGAGAGTACATGAACTACTATAATATCCTGATCTTCTCACCATTTTAATGCTATTTTTTTTTCAAATTTATTTAATTCAAAAATTTGTTGGTATTTTCCCCTAATTGTCTGTGCGATGTTATTTAATTTATCATTCTTTAAATTAATTAAAGGAGCTGTTTCTATTTAAACACAAACATATATGGATCACTTCCCTCTTCATAAGACAAGGAAATTTTTTAAATTCACTGCAATACAAAATGTTATTTTCACTACATATTATAAAACACTCCCTGGAATATAACATAATCTTGAATTCCCTTTAGCCGTTTCCAACATCCACATCAATCTTGTATCAGAGAAAATATGACAGAATCAATATTGTGATGATAAACTGTAAAAAATTACTTTTCTCTGGATTCAGAAGAAATCACAAGTGGCCTGATTCAGCATGGGAACATTGGAACCAACTTCTTAAAATGACCAGCCTGTTCCAAACTAAGTTCATGTTAGTGAGTTTATTTCATTCTTTGTTATTAGCCAAACTTTTTATTCTCTTGCCCTTACGCGTTCTCCCTTACTGGATTAAGATAATTTTTCCTGTTATTTGGTTTAATTTGGGATTGGAACTGATACACTGCAGCTGATCTCCAGCATAACAAAATATCCTAGCAGTATTCCATATGGAAATCCTCTAAATGGGCTTTGGAACATGTTCTGACAAATACTGACATCCACTCTGCCTAAAATACAAGTGGGTGGTTCTCCTCTCTAAAACTAATAAAAACCAATAGATCTTGAATATGGGATATGGCTCTTCCATGACTGATCTACTGGAAAATTGTCACTAACCAAGATTACCTGCTATCCATACAAAAAAAGAGGCAAAATAAATAGCAGTTTCAAGAACTTCCTCAGTTCCATTGCCTTTCTCTGGGCAGGCTCCAGCCCCTCAACGTCTTCCTTGTCATGAGGGGCCCAAAACTGACTCCAGGATTTGAGGTACAACACAGTGCTTGAGGTGCTGTGCTCTCACACATCAAATGGTAGCAATGTAGATGGATTATCCAGAACAGATTAAAGGCAGAAGATATCTTTCATTCTTAAATATTTACTTTTTGCTAATTCGAAACTCTCTAAAATGAATATGCTTTCATCCTACCATGGAATCAATCAAAAAATTTGATTGCAAAAGTGAAAGTGCGGTATCCACAGCTCAATTTAAGGAAAGCCAAAGCTGAGAAATGATTTTGCTGAATACAACTCCCTGTGCTGGTGTCTCCGGATCACTCCCTCAGATGATACTGAAGTGGCTTTGATCCCCAGCTCTGTGCTGAGCTGTCAGGACAAAGACAATGTGCAGAATTAGGGCTGTTCTAATGATGGAGTCACTTGCATTTACAGGGGAACCTGGGCTTTTTGAACATTCTGTTGTCCACATGCTCTTAAAAGTGTCAGTCAACAGTACAGATCTAGCCAGACTACTACACACTGCTTGACAGCACAAGCCTGATTTGGGGAAAAAATAAATCCACAGAGCAAACAGATAGGGTAGAATTAATCTCTTTTACTTCTAGCTTTCAAAAAGTGATCTGTCTAGTGTAAACTAGTCCTCTAATTGCCTTCTAAAGTTAATGGAGAGAGAAAACATATTGACATTTCCTATGTGACTCGGGATACATTATGCAATATGAGCTTGTTGAAAATGCTAGTTCAGGTATTTTCTGTTCAAATGACATTAGGTTATCTCCATTCAAACAGCGATGATATGTAGCAAAAGCTTCTGTTTATTCTCTGAATGATTTACAAGACTTGATTTGTGCTATTCCTGTTCTGCTTCTAAGTTATTTAAGGTGAATTAATCTTCCCTAATTTAGGTGCCTCATACCTACAACTGAACTAGAAACCCAGACTTCATTCAGTATTCGCACACAAATCTGNTAGGTTATCTCCATTCAAACAGCGATGATATGTAGCAAAAGCTTCTGTTTATTCTCTGAATGATTTACAAGACTTGATTTGTGCTATTCCTGTTCTGCTTCTAAGTTATTTAAGGTGAATTAATCTTCCCTAATTTAGGTGCCTCATACCTACAACTGAACTAGAAACCCAGACTTCATTTAGTATTCGCACACAAATCTGCATTTTTGGAGCAGGTTTATATGGCTTATTACAAAACATGTTTTAGGATTAAAATAAACTTCCTAAAACCAGCAATTTCTCGTCACTCGTTAGAAATGAGAATAAATATATCGTTCAGGTCAATATAAGTGTCTGAAATCAGATGAGATTAAACCTTCCCTTTAATTTTGCCCTTTGCTATGGTCTAACCATTGTACTTCATGAACTGCTGACTTGACTCATAACTTGTGCGACCAGCAGTTGAAAAGAAGGGAAAATGAAAACGTCACTGAAGTCACTAAAGGATGACAGAAGGAAATGATATTACTCGCCTTTTAATAAAGAGTGACATTACGTGCTGACTCTTACCAGCTCTTTTTTAGGAATCAGTACAGTATAATTTTTTCCTCTCTTCTTTCATATCGCAGTTAACCTATGTGCAAATAGGGAATAATCTAAAACTCTACAGAGACCTTGCTGTTATTTCACTGCTTGCATAGTCATGACAGCTCGTGCTCTGGGACTTGCGTATTAGCAAGGTTAAGACAGTCTTTTCTTCCAAGGGTAAATGTGGATGCCAGCAGCATGGAATCTCAGAAGATTCAAAAGAAGTCTGCAATGATGGCAAAATGAAGGCACCTTGGACTAATATATTCCAGACCATTAACACTGTTTAGAGACCCGAGGAAATGACTTTATTGTGCTGATCTTAGATGGACCTGTAGAGCTACAAATCTTGGAAAGAACAGAGAAGGTTTGAGAACTGGATTAAAATGTGAACAAGGAGTATTTAATCTACAATTCTGAGTTAAGTTTACTATGAAATGTAAATGGACATGAGAAAATCCCTCTAGAGGTACAAAAAATATTTTCCCATACCCAAGAAGTTGCTTAAATTAGAATCATAGAATATAGAGAATTGGAAGGGATCCACGAGGATCATCACAGTCCAGCTCTTGGCTCTGCACAGGACAGTCCCCAAATTAGATTAGATTAATAGATTAATTGACTGTAGAAGGATCCTAGATGTGTGTGACAATTCAGTAACACCCATGTTTTGATGAAGATATATGAGGTTTTATCAGTAATTCTTGGAGACCAAAGTTGCTAAATAGACACAACACAATGGAAATTCATGTTCTGACACTGGGTTATTGACCTTCGCAGTCCTACACACCGCCTTAGGTTTACATTCTAGGAGCCACCAGGAAACCAAGTGTGCTAATCCATTTGGGGTATATTCACAATGCAGCTAAACACCTAGAGAGAACTTTATAACAGGTCAGAATTTGGAACTGTGATTCCTTATTCATGTGCCTAGTGTGACTGGGGTGATCTGTGACAGCTGACAGTTTTTTGTCAGGCAAGGGAATATGTGGTCCCTGCTTCCTTTTAGGTTAAGTGGATCCCATGGATCCCATATCAATCTCTCACTTGTGTTTAGCTGCCTCAGAGAGAGCTATATACCATTGAGGTTCTCCCTATGGATTTGAGCTGCAGCACTAGGGAAAAAAGACTAATGAGCCAACAATGAGGTAAAAAAGAATATTTCCTGTGGAAATGTACATCTCCTCCAACAGGGCATGCACACATCTCTGTGCTCAGTAATCTAAAAAGTACAAGCTGAGTTTTATGGAAGTGTTGAATTGACTTCAATTTGCTTTTGGGTGCGAAAGAATGGATTAATTCCACAAGGTTTATATGCTGCACCAGTTAATGAAATAGTACTCACAAACACGGATGGTCAGTAAAGAAAAAGCTTGTAAAAAAAAAATCCTTTCAAATCCAGAGAGCATGAAAAATAAAGACTCGTGACAAAAGGAGAAAAACATAAAGTTTATCTGTAAGTGAAATACATGCAGGTGCTACTGCAAAGGAATTTAAATGTGTATATAATGAGCAGCTACACATGCACAAAAGTAGCTGTCACACACTATATAGTATGCATAAAAGCTCCAACAAGTTGCACGGTATGAGGAATTGTTGCTTCTGGATCAGCGCACAGTCATTTAGTAGTTCTATCAAGCTGACAGCGCGCGCACCGGGCCCGATACACATGACTGCCCAAGAAGAGTGTCTCTGGATGTCAGCCTGGTGTACGTCAATGAAACAAGAGTAGAGCAGAATCAAAACAAGTTAACAAACCAGCAGCGAGCTTGTTTCTGCCGCAATAACAGAACCATAGGCTAACCAAGGCTTTCTTTATAAAACTTGTAAGGCTGTGTCAGTGACCTTGGAATCACTGACCCAAAGATGCTGGACACAGTAAGGATAAAAGGGTCGGTTTTCTTTATCTAGATTCTTTTTTTTTCCTTCTGAATTTCTAGGTGTCTAGCACTCTGTTCTGAGGCAACTGAAACACTGGCTATTGTTCTCCCTCAACCTTCACAATAAATCCTGTTTTGTTTTCTCATGTTGGTTAAACACCATTCAAAATCTGGGCTAATGAGCATTGTTGCGTAGTCACTTCTGATCATTTTAATGATGAAGCCTTTTGAAGGCTTGGATTCTTTTTATGGTTTTAATGTTCTGTGTCTACCACAAGATCAATTGTCTGCAATACCCCGGTTGTTTAATTTGTATCATGTACTATCACTGTAACCAGAAATCTTGACTGGACCATTTTCATGGACAACCTGGAGAGTGAGGATATAGTTTAGTTTGATTAGAGGATAAAATTGTTTCAGAAAAGGAATATGAACACGTCACTTTATGGAAAATGGGATAGGAGTTTCTTTTTTTGCTAGTTACCACTATGCACATCCTACCATCACAGCAAGGTAGGAATCAAAGCTGGAACCTGGTAGGCCTATTTGGCTGGAAGGAACTTTCCTTCACAAACTGATACTTGGGAATTAAATTTTTCCCATACCATTTTCTAAATAAACAATTTAATTTTCAGGGTGGACAACAGTAATTATGACTGGAGTAAAGGTACCTGCGCCAGCTGTAAATGAAAACTGGTTTAATATCAAGTTCAGCATGGACTAAGAGAGCTCTGGACTCTGAAAGAATTGCAGCCAGCCCATGATGAGTTCTTCAACAGCAGAACTGCTGTAAACATCAGTTTGGCCACTTCAAAGCCATGTCAAGGATTAAATTGCAATGCCACAGTGACCTCTAATTCAACTGATATGTATGTCTAATATTTTCCTCTCCTGAGAATGTGCATTCTCTCTTCTCACTGCCAAAATGCTCCCTGGCCTGCCAGAAGCTCATTGCAAAAGTCACAATTGTTCAAATCAAGCCCTGATTTTGAATTTGAATTACTTAAATGTTTGGAAGCTTACAGTGAAGAGTCCCCAAGTCCCAAAGTTCTAACAATACAGTCAGAGGAGCATCCTGTCATATTCAGCTTCAATGAATTTTAGAAAGGACAAACTAATTAAAAAATAATGTGCTGTGCATGTATAATTTTAATGTTGAAAGCAGAAAATGCATGGGGCACCTTGATCATATGGGAAACACTTTGTTTAAGGTCTGTTAAAGAGTTTAAGATTAAAAGGATTCTTATAAGTCCAGACTGATAGACACAATCACAAATACATCTCCACATCTGCTCCATTTTCACATCTGAATTAAGGAACATTTTCCCCCCAATGAGTTTAATTAACTTTAAGAACAAGCTAAATTAGTTTAAAAGCCAATTAAAATGCAAGCGTATAAATTGTAATTAAAACTGCATGCTGTTTATAGATATTTTTTTCTAAATATTTAAAGAAGATATTTTCCAAATGAAAAAACAGAAGTTCTACAGTCACTAAATAATTCATTTCAGAAAAATAAAAAAAAGATTTTCTTACACATGTAGATTTTAAAGAATCTAATTTGTTTGAAATTAATATTGCAGAATATTGTATCTGTATCCCACTGGAAAATAATGATAATTTGCTTTTCAGATGTGGGTTTTTTTTATGGTGAGATGAGATTGGTTCGCCATTTTATTGAATTTGGAGAGATCAGATTTATTGGGCTGTGTTAAGTATTTCTGAGTCAGTTTTGCCTGAACTTTTCTTGTGGCAGTGTGGGCTTAGTGGCTGGACTCAATGATCTTAGAGGCCTTTTATAACTTCAGTGATTCTCTGATTCTTGCTACATTTGATGTGGTCAGTGTTTTGCACTGGGCACTGCTCTTTTCCCTTTCTATCTTCTTTCCCTCTTTCTATGTTCATGATCTTGAGGGCATTCCCTTACTGGTGTCCTCAAAACTGTACAGTTAAGCCAGCCAACTTTTAAGAGGTGTTTTTTGTCTCTTCTGTTGCCTTTGAGCAGCACAGCTGATGTCAATGGAGCACACATTGGCCCTGTCCTCCAAAAGGGGTGTCATGGGTCCCTTTCCAGCTCTGCACCTCACATGGTGCAGTCACACACCCCGTGCCCCCAGGAAAGTCACTTCACCTCTCTGTGCTCATCTGGTCTGCTGACCAAACACATTTTGGTGAATTGGCAACTGCCTCTCAGTTTGGAGCATTCCTGGGAAAATCAAGGTCTTGGCTCAGTCAGTCACATCAGGTACTGCAGGCAGAAATGACTGCAAGTGGCAAAAGTACCACGAGTGAGAATACATCTGACAGAACATGAATAATTGTGTGAATATCCATTATAAAAATATGACACTCTGGGGATTTCTAAACATTTTCCTCAGACATCACATAACCTGGGGGGTTGTCTTTGAGTGAGTAATGGTGACCACAGACTGCTGCAAACTGAAACACTGTGTTATTTGTTCCCTCACAGCTTAATGTTGTCACAAGGAAAATTCCTACTCAATATATGGCAGACAGGGTTCAAACATCATGGAAAAGGTCTCACAGGTTGTTGATCTTCAGCTGTAGACCTAAGAAATAAAGTACATGTTCAATGATGACTATATAAAAATCTGAGTTTGAATTTCAATAATTAATGTGAATAACTGAGGCCTAGTTTTGGTTTTGATTTTTTTTCATGTTTCAAAATTAAAAAGCTGCTTAAGTAATCTCACTTTGTTTCACTTTGTGAAACTACTGAGATAGATTTCTGACTACAATAAACTGTATTCAGCCAAAGCCATTTTCGTCGGAGAATAAGGATTTTTATTGAAAATCAGAAATTCAGGTTGCAAGAATACACTTAAAATATCTATCACTGTTCCCAATTTTTACATCTTTAAGTGAGTAAAGTTCTTGAAAGTGTAGGAGTTCTAAAGGATTTGAGACAGTTTAAAAATCTGTAATTTGTTAGCTTTCTGAAAGAATGATACATGAATATAAAGAATAAGATAACAGCATGGAAGGGCTTTGTAACTGCCAATGAAACAAACCTGCATATTTCACTAGAGATATAAATGTTACATTTTTAAATAAAAAATGGATAGAAAATTAATGACTTGTTCTTTCTCTCTTCAAATTGGTGGATTTGAAGGGGTTAGTCTTGTTTCTAAATCCAGAGAATCTTTCTTGTTTGTCTTATATGATCAAAAAAAGATAAGATCATTCAGGTGGAAAGATGTCTACTTGTGTAATAGGAATAGTTTGATTTTTCAGCACAACCCTTATTCATAGCAGGGATACTTCATGAGAAGCTTATGAATTTCTATTTTAATCCACCAGCCAATTTCCATTTTCAACTGTTTGCAAAACAATGCAAGAATTTCACTTGAGAGCTGGTTCAAAAAAACCCCCCTAAATACAGCAAACTAATTGTGACTGGGCTCTGATTTGAATTGATCTGCAGTTTGTGGAACTCATCACCAGAAATGATGTTAGATCTGGTCCATCTTTGAATAAAACTAATCACTCAGGGCACACACATCGACCACCAGGAAGGAAAAATCCTAATTGCATCAGCTTGTTGACAAGTTGCAGGACACTTAAAGAGAATCAAACATGTCTCTGTTGCTGTGCCCCAGGGAAAACCCAAAGTAGATTCAAGAAATAATGAAGCAGTGCCAATAATATAATTTATGCCACCACAAAAGAGGAAAGAGTTCTCATGGTTTTATGTACTATAGGGACAGAATTATATTCCTGCTTTATATCCAATTGATTTTTGTTACCCAGATATTTGGGCAGAAGTGTTATTAATGATGTAATTGGCATTTTGTGAAGCATCGGATGTTGGGTATTGTCCAGCATAACTAAACTGATTGCCTGCATCACTTGCAACATTTTTCTATCAACAATGTATCTTAGAGTATTAATTACTGTAATTAAATTAACAATTACATATTGCTTTTGTCAATTGTTATATCTCAGATATAATGGATATATCAGATATAAATGGCCTTGGGGAAGGCATTTGGAATATCTCCTAAATCTCATATCAGAAAGTTTGCTACTACTGAAATGTTGTTCCACTGTGTGGTTTACTGAAAAAGGTATTTTTTGTTTTAAAATAAAGTTGTGAAATCCAGGGAATAGAATAAAAAGGAAAATCAATGAGAGGAATTTTCAGAAAAGTTGATTAATTTTTTATCTGCAATTAAATACAGTAAAGCTGGCACCTTTTTTTTTCAGCTGCAGTTTTATTTTTTTTCTTTTTCCCATTAATTTCTTGTCTCCTGAGGTATCCGTATCAACTTCATCCATTTATTTAAGATCTGTTAGGAAACTAAGAATGGAATAATGACTCCATATTTCCAAGGGGGTGAAAATGTCAAATGTTCTAAAGTTGCCTCCTCTAGTTGCTGGAATATCTTTGTTTAGGAATTGGATTTTTTATTAGGGACCCTTTTTTCATAGTTAGCTTGTAACTGTGAAAATAAAAATGTCCCCTTGACCTTCATCTGACAAAGTGAAAGTTTTGACAAAGACCTCAGAAAAGTGACATGAGAACACCTCTATAATAGTAAGCATGTATCCATTCATAATTGAGAGAAAACCTTCATTTATTCAGAGCCTTATTTAGAATCTCATTATCTTCTTCTAGCCTTTGATAATAGGGTCATGGGTTTCTAGAATACACTTTGAGTTTTAAAGTAAAATGCAAATTAACAGTGTGCTTTCTCTCACCATTTATGTGAACTTTATTCCTGCAAGCACACCACAGCTTCTTTATGACTGCTGCTCAATGCCCATACAAGTTTTCATCCTGTGTGAGTACAGAGAATTGAACCAAAAGGCCTAAATGAAAGTCATTTAGTGGAAACAATCCCATTGATTCCCGCCAACTTCAGGAGTGTGATCTTAAATCATCACATTTATGTACGGAATTTGCTGAGTACACACTGGAAAGAGACTCCTGGTAATAGAAGACAAATTGGCTCACTATTGTGGTGCTTTTTGTAGAATTAAAACCTTAGAGTGCCAATTATGTGTAAGAAGTGCTTCTTCCCTTGCAAAGCTTTAATTTGTCAAGTTAAATGGTTTTTCAAAAATGAAAATAAATTTGCTTTTCATAGAGAAGCTTTGAACTCAGTGAGACCTAAAGAGCTTATGTGCCCAGAAACCTGTCTATTTTTTTCCAGCTGTGTCAGTTGGGGTGATAAGAAATATTATCTCTCAAGACTTATTTGAAGAGCAACCACAATGTCATATAGTGGGAAACTAGGAATCTCCATCTATTCAGTTCTTTGAAGAGTAGATTATTTGCGCTCTTCATACACAGAGAGAAGATATTTTTTACAGTAAATAACTCAATAATCTAGCATGCCAGGATCCAGTAGCTGGGAGCTGAAACTAGACAGATTCAGATTGGAAATAAGACATCCATTTTTAACAGTTAGGAAAAATTGCATCAGCTTCCAGAGTGAGATAGGTGTTTAAGATAGGAGGGATGAATCATGGTCCCGTTATGTGTCTCTCTCCTTTGGTTGTTGAGAGACCCCAGATAACCAGGGCAGATGTCTAACTTTCAGATGGATAAAACTAGGTGAGATAAATCTGACTTTCTTAAATTGAGATAATATTTTGTGTGTTTCCTTATTGTGTAACAGCCACAGCAAACAACAGTTTATCTGTAGAACTTTGGAAAATTGCTCTGGAATATTGCAGTGCTTTTAATAACTGAGATAAGTTTAGGAAGAATTAAATATCCCAAAGTATTTGACTATATCTGTATAATGAAATTCATTCAGTTAGAAATGGGGATTACAGTCCTTATGATTTTTAAGTCACTCTTCAGCTTACCTCTAGAACAGGGCAGATCAGATTTGCTAAATCAAATAATCTGAATGTTATTTGCATGACTGATTTATAAAAGCATTAAATTGACAGAGAAGGGAGCATGAGTTATGCATTTAATACAGATTTGCTAATGATAATGATGGTCACACAACTTTCAGATTATGTACCACAGAGATTGTTCATGATCTCACCATACTGATTATTTTTTGTTTTGTTTTGTTTTGTTTTTTTTTCTTTCAATGTTTCTTTTTCAGGGTATGAAGATGGAGAATATCACTGAGGCTCAACAAACGTGAATATTGTATAAGACAGAAGGAAAGTTCTCTCAGGGTTTGGATGACTTCTGGCAAGAAATTTTGAGTGAGACTTAAGAATTTCTCTATTTGGTTCTCACAACAGGAAGAAAATCCGTACACTTACATCTGCTTTGTGATCGTTCTCTACATAAGGAACCTAAACCACATAGGTGCAGACACATGTAAACCCCAGTCGTATATGAAAGTCTCCCACATGAGAAGATTCTTGGTTATAACGCAGAAATTATTTCATTATCAAGGGGTACAATTCTCTTCCCTTTCCCCCAGAAGAGATTTCTTAACAATCATGTTAAAAAAAATCAGGATCCACACTATGTGCTGACTACATGACTCTTGTTTCTTTGGTCAGCTGTATCCCAAATTTATGGCCTTGTGGTTGGAAAAGTGCCTTAGGAAATGGAAAATGTGTGTAGGAGATTTTCTAAGTTTAAGAGAATTGAAACTCCCAATTTTGGCAGGTAACAAGCTGGGCTGCATATGTTTAAGGCCACTGAGAAAAGATCTCTCCATTTCTATTTTGCCAAGTGCCTAAACTCTGGAAAGGAATGGGAAATCAAGTAAATACTCTATTAAGTGATTGCAAACAGCTTTTTCTCTAGGCTTATCTGACTCCTTATAGACAGCAAATTTTCTGTATTTATTGTATCAGGACATCCTGGATGATTGTACAGACTACATTTTATTCACACACAAGTACAACCAGAGATGAAACATCCATATTTATTTATTTATTTATTTAACTACAAAGCTTTTGCTATTCTCTACTTTGTCACCCGAAATCACTTTTTTTGTCTGGTTCCCTGACAATCCAAGCTACAAACCCTGACAATACAAGCTACAAGGCAGACTCTGAACCTTCTCTTGTCTCCATTCTGATGTCATGGAATAAAAGTGTTAATCTGGCCATTTGGGGTTAGGTGTTATTCTAACACGAACTGTCTCACATTGTTTAGAAAATATGTCTCTAAGGTGGTTCTGGTTGCAGTTGTCTATAATGTAATTATAGAGGAGATTGTTTTAAAATTATTATCAATTTGCATTCTCTAAATGAAGATGCTTGAATATAGCCTGCTTTTCAGAGCGTAGGACTTCATGGCCATCTAAAAAATGTAAACACCTAAAATCAACAATCTGCTTTTAATATTTAGGCTTGCATTACCAAGAAAAAACTTTATGAACAATAATGTGTTCTAAATTAAATATTCAAAGCCTACTTGAAGATATGATACTAAGACTAAGACACTAAGATACTCAGAATGCTTTATCTTTCGGCCACTTAATTGATACAGCCAAAGCCACAGCAAGCCAAGCCATCAGCCACAGCTGATGCAAGATTTGGAATAGTTTATTTCCCTATGATTTTGCAAGCAGCCCTTACATTGACGTTGAAGGTCTTATTATTAAAGCTTTGCAAGATGTGGAAGGATCCTTGTAGGGGACTTCTACTGTCTCTGTGTTGAGGACATGGCATGGATATGGAGATGCTTCCACAGTCAGTCACTTCAGAAATGACAAGTCCCTTCTTCTTGAAGTAATTATCAGGATAGGAATGGTTACAGCTTCCCTCTGATGTAAATGCTCTTCAGAGCATCTTTTATGTATTTAAAGTACTAATATATGAGAAAACAGTATCCTCACAGTGTCACATGGAAAAAAATAAGCAATTTTTCCTAACAAAATAAAAATTTTATGAAAGTGTATTAAGATTGACTTTCAATGGGCTGAACAAGGTACGAATCACGAGAACATCAGGATGTAATTACACACTTATAGAGAAGTCTACCATGAAAAGGAGAGGTTTTGTTGCAGTTTTTCCCCCCTGAAAAATGAAAATGACAAGCTCAAATTATGAAGTCTACTGTGCACAATCAACTGTGAGGAAGTATCAGCTTACGAATCATTAACGGCTCCAGTTTCATGAGCAGAGCATTATCAGCTCTGTGAGTCTGAACAAAGCAATTGTCAGCTGCCACCCTCTCTCAACTAGACAATTAAAAATTTCATGTAGTGCAAAGTGAAAAAGTGAGATCAAACTCAGCAACGCTGTTGCCCAGCAGATGCAGAAAGATCTGTCACCTTGCCTAAGTGCAGCCTCTTCCAAGGGAGGTGCAAGAAGATCAGCATTAACATTCAGGGGAGGGTCTGGGTGGAGACCTGAGCATGGCCATGAGGACACCTGGGTGCTCTCCACGGGCTTGAGGAAGGTTATTCTGGGCAAACCCTGCCCTGCTGGTGAGGTGAGCGTGAAAGGAGTGGAGCAGAGGCAACATCTGCCTTGAACGCACGCCAGCTTGGAGAACATGGAAATGCTTTGAGGCAGATGGGACTCATTTTACTGCTGTTTGAAAAAAAGTAAGCAGTTTTTTGGAAAATATTCATTGGTATCCTTGTTACCTGTGCAGCTCAGCAGAGAAGAGGATCCCAGTGGCTGGTGAGCCACATTCTTCCATGGGCCTGTTGTGTGTGTAAATGTATTTGCAGTTGCCCTGCTATTCTATTTCCCTGTATGGATTGTCTTTCAGCTTTCCTGCTAGGGAAAAAAAGGCTCTCTGTGCTGCTTAATCCCCTAAAATATCAAAGCACAGCACCAAACAGGATCTAGGCCTTACCTTACCGCGTTCAAGTTTATCCATCTGTGAAATTAGTATAATAGCATTGTTCTGCCTCACAGGGATATTGTGCGTCTGCTTGTTTCTAAAGTGATGCTCCGGGCATGTTTTGAAATGCTTTCAGTTTCCAAAGTGCTTTGTTGGGCTTGGACAATAAGAAGAATGTGTTAACTTTGAGTGGAAAAGACAATAGATTTCTGCACTGGGCTGTGAGTCAAGGGCTGAGTGGGACCTGGGAAAGCTTCTTTTGGCTGCTGCAGGGGACCACTGACATGGAATCAAAGACTCAAAGAATGGCTTGGATTAAAAGAGACCTAAGAGATCATCTCATTCCACTCCTGCCATGGACACCTTCCACTATCCCAGGTTGCTCCCAGGCCCATCCAACCTGGCCTTGGACACTTCCAGGGATGGGGCAGCCACAGCTTCTCTGGAAAAAGTGTTCCAGTGCTTCATCACCCTCACCACAAAGAATTTCTTGCTAATATCTAATCTAACCCCGCCCTCTGGCATTTTAAAGCTATTTCAGCCTCACTGCTGTTCCCATCTCACATTTTGTGTAGCACTGTGGGCCTTTGCAGGGGAAGTCACAGGGGTTTGTAAGACCTTCCCTTTTCTTGTGCAAAAACACTTCAAAGACCCTTAGGAAACAGGATCATTAAGCTGAATGCTGAATGGAGAATTACAAGTATTTTGGCAGCCATCACTGCAGGAGGGTGTGTTAAAAAACAACCAGCCTTTGAGAGACCCCAAGATCAACACAAAGAACATTTTTTTTTCAATTGAAAAAATAGGTTGGAATCCACCTGTCACACAGCGAGTTCACTCTATGAGTCAGCCTCATTTCCTGATAAGTGTTTTATGTTACTAACATTCAATTACACTGGAAATTACTTAGGGCAGAATAGATGTTTATCCCTGTGAAAGTTTAGTGCAGTGAGACGCTTGCTCTGAAGCTACTGGAAGATGAATAATGGTGCTAATAACAATAACATATTTAAATCAGAAAGTGCATTTGTTCATTTGTATTCTTAGATCTCTGATCATTGCTTCTCAAGAGCTTCTTGCTCTGTATTTTAACTTAATGGAAATGCATTCCTCAGACAAGCTGCTCTGAAGGCTGTTTACTTAATAAGTGAGTTGCTTGACTGAGTCAGAGCTGAGAGAGAAAAGCAGAGAGAGAAAACACCGGCCAGCTGAAAAGCCAGGAGAAAGCAGCAGAGAAAGATGGTTTTGTAACCCATATCTCCCTTTGGGCTATTCATGCAAAATTGTTTATTTCACTTCTGCAAAACTGGGTCTCCCTTTTTTGGAATGACATTTCTGCTGATTTCAAGGTATTTATAGCATGCAGACATTCTGTTTGATTCACTCTGTATTCCTTATTGACACAGTAATGCTGATCTCCTTGGTATTCAGTGTAAGAATAACCTGTGGGTTTCTCTTTTGAACATTAGGGAGCTCAGTATCAATAACCTCAGCCTTTGACAACTGATGAGTCTCTCCCCTTCTTGAAAGAAAAGGTCCAGTGTTAAAAAAAAAATCAGATTTTCAGAACTACAGAACCAATTCGATTTGTTTTCCATCTTGCTTTAAGTGTTGTTTTGCATTTTCATACTTTTTTTGTGGATGGCAAGAAGCAGAAGCAAATCTTGTTACTAAATAAAAATTGATTCTTGCATAACAGGACTCCTGGAGCTAGGCATGTTGGAATAACAAGAAAAGCAAATTTTGAGCCTCATGAGCAACAGTAGCATCATATCATTAAATTCATGTCAGCTGAGAGTTTGAAGTAATATTTCAAAGGAACTGAAAGTTTCTAAGAGATCAAGTTCTATTAATGAAAACAATTAGATGTTTATGTATCATTTGTGTCTAGGAGAAAATTAGGGACACAAATAATTTCCTAGGAGATATGAGCTGTGGAGTTTTTAAAGATTTTAACTAACAGTAATATACTGCTGTAGCCATGTAACCATCTCTGAAAACCAGACCTTGTGCCATTTTTAAAATGGAAGCTTAATGGTTTTGATGATTTATCCTTCGAACCTTGGATTCTCAGCTTGATCGTAATTTTATATTTAATTCTAGTCAGTTCCAAAGACTGCAAGTGAACCCTCATCCTGGAGAGTCAGTCCTGCCAATTACTACCCACTGAGTACCCAGAATTTAATTGGTTAAAACAATTTTTGGAGTGACTTGCATCTGTTTTCCAAGCCTGTTTCTCCCTATATAGTTTTGGGGTTTTTTTTGGTACCAAGCTAAACAAAAAATATTAGAATTTTAAATTGTGCTTTCATCTTGAGAGTCAGTCTCTTTATGTGGAGTG
This sequence comes from Dryoscopus gambensis, assembly GCA_013389985.1. Taxonomy (NCBI): domain Eukaryota; kingdom Metazoa; phylum Chordata; class Aves; order Passeriformes; family Malaconotidae; genus Dryoscopus; species Dryoscopus gambensis. The sequence continues at coordinate 17,641 of WEIT01019908.1, read as the reverse complement.
TTTTATTAAATTAGGGATTAAGATTTAAATAGAATTCACAGCAAATACTGCATACAGCATATATCTACCACTGTGTACAGGAAGTAAAAGAAAAATGTGATATGAGTAATCAGGGCAAGTTTAACTATTCAAATGACTAATAATTGTCCTTTTGTTGCAGGGTCATGTGAATTTTCCATTCTTCACTTTAGGCTTCATTGACATTACATCTGTTTTGTTTGAATTTTTCCATATTCTTTTTTATCCTCAAAAATCTGAGGACAACCATCTTAGACTGTAGATTAATCATTTAATATATTGCTTTTATTTTACCTGGATTAGTGGTAAAGCCATATTTGCTGAACTGAAGTGCATTAATCAGATCTCTGAGAACATTTTTTTTTTGCCTGTAGGATCTGCATATTTAAATTTCATTTGCTCTCTGAGAAATCTGTCAAAGTCTTTTATTATATCTTTAACATCCTTTCACTCAAATTAAATATATTCCATTATATCTTCAGTGAAGTAGAAATACTCTGAGACTTGCACAAGTTTTAATTGAACATTTTTCACAGTATATCTAATGCCAAAAAATGGTTTAAGTAACAGGGGGGCAGTTTTTGGTAGTAAAAATAGCTTCTGGAGTTATAAATTCTTGATTGTCCAATAGGGTTAATTTAAAAGTTTTCTTCTCACGAGGCATGAGTCCTAGATCTCTGAAAATAATTTCAAACTTATATCCCAAATTCCTAAACATTTGGACAGAGCAGCAGATGATGAAATTTAAAACTCTGATGTTTAAATGATTCGTTTAAATTAGGTCCTAAATATGCTACTACTGCATTTAAATATGAGCATCTGGAGAATACACCAGACTTTCTTTAATTGCTCACATCTTTCAGTTTTTATAACCTGATGGTTGTCTCTCACAGCTGATCAGAAGTATTAGGGAAAGGGATCAAAAAAATGGATTTTTTAAAAGCTGGAAACCCCCCTGTTCTTCTCTGTCTCATCTCTTTTGTGAAATTCTTTAATTAAAATATTTACCAGCAAAGCTACCAAAATCAATATGAAATTATAAATATTTCATACACTCCACACAGGCTTTCCAAAATGTTCTTTTCTTTAATATTCTGGGAATATTCATTAAGTTTGTGATAAATATTAATTTCCTATGAAATTCTTAACATAAGAAAGAGAAAATTATCCAGATAACTGACATATTTCCCATGTAAAGGAAACAACCATCTCAAGATGTGTTTTTGTTTCAGCACTATATTTGTCATTTGGTGCCCAGTAACAGGACCAGAGGCAACTGGTACAAAACGAAAACACAGGATGTTCCCTCTGGACATTAAGGAAATACTTTTTAACTGAGACGGTGACCAAGCTCTGGCAGAGGTTGCCCAGAGAGGTCATCTCCTACCCTGGAGATATTCAAAAGTCGTCTGGATGTGGTCCTGGGCCACTGGCTGTAGGTGGCCCTGCTCGAGTGGGGGATTGGACCACTTGTCCTCCTGAGGTCCCTTCCAAACAGAGCCCCTCTGTGAGTCCTTTGGTATGGTGTCACAATAAAACAGTCATGTTTTATGTCTCCCTTCAAATAGTGCAAAGTAAAGCAAAATGATCAGAAGAGTCCATTGATTTTAGATCTAAACACAGAATCAGAAAATTGAAGAATTACAGAAGGGTTTGGGTTGGAAGGGACTTTAAAAATTACCTAGTTCCAAGACAATTGCCGTGGGCAGGGAGGCCACTCACTAGGCCAGATTGCTCCTAGCCCCATCCAGCCTGGCCTTAAACACTTCCAGGGATGGGGCAGAGCAGCTTATCTGGGCAACCTGTGCCAGGGCCTCACCACCCTCATAGTAAAGATTTCTTACTAATTTCTCACTGATGTCCAGTCTAAGCATACTGTCTTTCCGTTCAAAACAAAAGCTTTTTGCCTTTTGGAAGCTTTCTCTGTATCTTTGATGTTAAAGAGGATAAATAAAAATTTCATTCCTGAAAGCTCTGTTCTGGCTAATGCTCTATAAGCAAACAGGGCCTGACTTTCCCAAGAGTTTTTCTGTGCCCTGACAAGGATCACACAGATATTTCGTGGCAGAGCAAACACAGACATAGAAAGACCTGTTTCAGAATTCACCATATGCCTAAATTGCACTTTATTCTCGTAATTTTTTAATGCTGCTGCTTCAACTTTGTTTTCTCCTTTAACGAAGTCCTCAACATTTTACACTGGGTCATTTTATTTATGAGCTCTACCTTCACACCTTCTTACCTTCCTGCAAGCAACTTCCCTATGTTAATCCTTAGAGTGAAATGAGACAGTCCTACCCAAGTACTGGGGCACAAGGAGCTGTGGGCTGGAGGCACAGTGATGTCTCCTGAGCTGCCAGAATTATGAGCATTTAGGGACCTCTCTGTGGTTCATCGAGGGGTGTGTCCAAGAGACACAGCATCAGTATGTTGTCCATCTACCTGAGGCAGGCAGGAGAAAAAGAAACAGGACAATTGTAATGTAAATTTTCAGCCCTGCTTGTCTCTAGACCTTTGTCAACTAAAATGTCCGGCAGGAAGGAATTCATCGGGATTTCATATTTTCTGAGTGGGATTCATCTCACCTAACTTTAGAAATGGAAGTGTGAGTTATCAAAGCCTGTTAGTCACTCAGGAATAACAGGCTGAGTTTTTCTTAAAATAAAGAAATAAAAGGTAATTCCAGAAAGCAATCTGGACAAGTGCTCGGGATAGCTGGAGTGAATCACACACTGGAAATTCCAATTTCTCTCCATTCACAAGAGGAGGCAGCTGAATGACTGCTCCAGAAGTCTCCATGTGAGCTGGGCACCCTTGACTCCCTTCAAAGACAATGGAGCAAAATAGGCCCTTTTTAAATGCAATTCATCCGGCCAAATGCACGCAGATGATTCACAGCTTACATGTGCTTTTCCTCAATGACTACTCAGGAGCCTGGGGAGACTTGCTCAAAAATCTCTGTGCTGCAATGTTTCATTCACTTAATGAATCTCACCAGGACTCCCTCCATGAATTGAGCCCAGAGTTATCCAATTTTTCTTTTTTTTTTTTCTTTTTTTTCTTTTTTTCAATCACAGAGGAAGATTGTGGTTCAGCTAAATCTGATATCCAGAGTTCCTGGATCCTAAAGGAGTGGGTCAAAAAAATTCTGTGTTGTCTGCACTTTGCTTCACTCTTCCTCAAGTCCTGCTGCTTCCATCTCACAGAATTCTTTCCTTCCTTCCTACTCTGTGACCTTAGGGATCAGTCATACCCATTTCCTCCCTAATCTCGACTCTTCTTTCAGCTCTATTTTTCAACCACTTTATAGCTCACTGGTTTACATTCACTCAGATTTTCTGGTCTATTCCACTTTGACTATGTTGCTGATTTAAGCAAATTCTTATCCATGTTTCTCTCCTATTTCCTCTTGCACCAGCTGCCATTAAATCACTACCTATATTTCAGAGCTCACAATCTAGAAATACTGTGTAGATACAGGAGGGTGAGACTACTCCATTTTCCATATGGTATGCACCATCCAAATCAGAAGGGTCTTTATCTTGGACCACAGAACACCCAAATTTTGGCTTCACTTAGGACAGGACAGTAGAACTACTGAAATAAGTCCCAAAATGTATGATATGAATAAGACTAAATAAATTAATAAACCCTAAATATGCTGAAAATTGTCTTACTTCCTCCAGAAACAAATGATTATAGTTGGTTTTGCCTCAGACATAAAAATATATGTCTGGAAATATTTGAACTACAACAGTCACATCTCTTTTCTCTATTACGCTCAGAAGAATAATTTGCAGTTCTACATTTTCACTCATAGGTGGCGATAGAAAATTGATATATTATTTACCATGCTTTTGCTTAAAGATGCTCCAGAGAGACTAGAGAAAACATAATGAACTTTTTCAGACATTTAGAGTGATGGATTTTTCTTGTTTTGTGGACTAGGACATTTGTAGAAGGTCATTTTAAATTGTGTCTGCACATCAAACATACCTGTGTGTACCTCTCCAGACAAATAGGTAGGAAGAAGTCAGCCTTTGTCTCCTCAGCTTGCTCTTTTTATTTCTTTTTCTCTTTCCTTCCTTCCTTCCTTCCTTCCTTCCTTCCTTCCTTCCTTCCTTCCCCACTTGTTTCTATGTTTTTTATTTCCTTTTTTGTTTCATTTTTCTTTCACTCTTTCTTTCATTTTCTTTATTTTTCTTTTTATACTATTTTCCTTTTTATACTATTTTCCTTATTTGTCTCTCCCTTCTGCGTACTCATCTGCTAGCTTGCCTATTTCCTTGCCTTCCTCCGTCTCTCTCTCTCACCATGAATTCCTCCTTTCTTTTCTTCTCCCAGCTTCATTCCCTCCCTCTTTTCCCTATTAGAAAAAAAAAATCAGCAGTTGTTTTAACTGTTTTGTCCCTCTTGAATGCCAAATGAAATGGATCCAAGGGAGCTCTCTGGATCTATGTCCTCTGTGTGTGCACACAGATGCTGGTACCTTTCCCTCTCCCACACGTATCCGAAGATGTAAATGGTAGTTCCCAGTGACAATACCAATATGTTCACTTTCCTATTCACAGCTGTCAGAATGATGCAATAAAAAAACACCCTGAACTTTATGGTAAATGCCTCAGGGTAAATGTAGCTCACATATGCCATTACAGTATCTCTTTTGTTCCTTGAAATATAAATGCCTTCATCTTGAAATACCGTCATATTATCTTCAACTCAGAAAAGAAAAGGTAAAAAATATCCCTTAAAACAAAATACCTAAATCTGCCTGTTCTACCTAACACATGATCACTCTGGAAAGTATTCACAGTGCTTAAATTAGAGCATTTCACCCAGGCTGGAAACCAGATCATAAAGTTCCTTATGGTCAGCGTCCTATTTGGTGACAACTTGCCCTCTGGAATAGTCATGTGGGCCACTGGGAAAAATCTGCCTGTATCACATCAATGAAATAAAAACTACTTATTTGGATATATATCTATCTTCATCATTTCAGAACACTAGTTAGGATATTAGATGGACACAGCTCTCTTGGCACTTAACTCAGGCATGAAAGTTAGGGCAGTAGTTGTACAAATCTCCTTTGTACAGATGATGGATAGAGATTTTAAGAAAGCAAGTCAGACCTGAGCTGGGCTAACTCAAGTTTCCAGCTGATCCAGCAATTACGTATGTCCAAATAAAGCAAAAATCCATCAAGATTTACATTTCACAAGCATTAACTTGTAATAAGCAAAGCATCTTTCAGTCATTTCCACTGTTCTACTTCCTACATTAATTTGAAGATTCAATCTTCCTGTTGCTAAACCAGAACAAATCTGGCAGACAAGTTACTTTGCAATACGTTTACCACTGTGAACAACACTGGAAGTTTTATAATGAAGATGCCCTAATAGACTCCACCAAAACCTTGAAGAACATTTTCTTCCTCGCTTGGCACCGAAGAGTGAGTTGGTGTGATAGGTTGAACCTGAGTTGATTGACGGGCTTTTGGGCCAATCGTGCTTTTGCAATTTTGTGTATAAAATGCCCGTGCGAGCGCGGGAGATCTCTTTTTGTTTCTGGCCTCAAGGGCCAAGGGGTCGCTGAAGGCAGAGGGCCCCGGGCCCGGGCCCAGGTCTGGGCCAGGCCCCCCCTTGACCCCTCGGTGCAGCAGCGGCGCGGGGCCTGTCCTCCCCCCCAGGGAGAGCTGTCCCCGCTCTGCAGGCGGTGTGTGACCCAGGCCATGTGGCCAAGGTGATCTGAGGCTGCTGAGACCCCGCACAGGACCAGTGGGGCTGGCGGGGAACCCTTGCATCCAGCACAGCTCTCGCCAAAGCTGAAGAAACACCACACACCGCAGCCGACAAAGACATTTTTTCTCTCAAGTCAGTGAGGAAAGAAGATAAAAGTAAAGTCATGTGGGACGAAGCTGAACATGGTGACCCCAAGGTCAGAAACAGACAGAAAGGGGCAAAACCAAATGGGAAGGCAGCTAGATGGAGATGGAAAAGAGGGCTGTCGCGCTTTGGGCGCAGAGCTTAAAAATGCTTCTTGCAAAGCCATAGAAAGGACTTTGATGCATTTGGAAAAAACTTGGGGGTATGGGAAATTCTTGTGCAGCCTGTGACTTTAAAGAAAAGCCTACACCAGGCCACATAGAAGCTGTTAGATATTTGAAGCAGAGAACCTTTGCTTTCAGGCTGAGATAACTCATCCTCAAAATATTAAAACCCCATTTTTTCCTATGGCCTGTGATTTGGCAGTGTGGGAAGACTGCGAAAGATTCATGGGAGAGATACCTTTTTCACTTCAACTGATTGTTTCGCCGGGTGGACTGTTGGTTTGTGAAAACTCTATGGCACAGTAGAAGAACCTCTTTTCCTTAAGCATGAAAAGGCTCTTAGAAAAGGTGCAACTCTGACCAAAATGCCATGTTCTTGTTTTGTTTTCACTTGTGAAAAGTTTGTGGTAAAGGAAGATGCATTGGGAAATAAAGGTGTTTGAAGGTTTGCTTTAATTTCTTATAATTTCTTTTTTTCATTCTGTTAGTAATAAACTTTCCTTTACATTGCAACTGTTTAAGTGTGGACCTTGTTTTGCCCCAAAGTTTCTTTACATTTTCCTTAATAAATCCATATTCCCCTTATGCACATAACTGGATTTTGTGTGTTTGGTGTTTAAACCAGCGTCAAACCACGACGGTCTTATTAATTTTGTCCTCAAATGCACAGTAAAATTCTTTTGTGGAAGGTTTCATTTTGGCTTTGTTTCTTTCTGCCTGTAAAAAATGTTGTGTGATTCAATTTTCAGAGCATGAATGAGATGATAAGAAAATATTCCTTCAGTGGACTTTGCTCTCCTGTGTCTCCTGGAAACAAACAATCCCAGGCTCCAGTAAGGGAGTTCTCTCAGCCCTTGGTGGCCACCACTTGCCCACTCCAGCTGTTCTTTGGTCCTCAACTAGTTCTCAGACCAATTTTAGGGCGGCTTAGTAATTTTGTGACTGTTTTGATATGTGCTGCAATCATTTTTTTCGCAAGAGCTCATGGGAAGTCTATTTACATGTATCTTGGTGTGGAGTATCAACTCCAAGACAAAACAAAACTCTGCTGGAGAAGCAGACAATACACAAATGTCTGTGTACAAAAAAATGTTCATAAACTCTGCTCTCACTGGAGCTCATCAGCACAGTCCAGCTGCTTCTTGTTTACAGTGAGGGCAACATTTTCCCTTACTAGAATAAATATGGCCAGTCTTTTGTAACAAACATGAGAGCTCCCAAGAGCTCTTTCAACAAATATTTAGAAAGTTATGGTATGATAAGAAGTAAAGCTAGAACTAAGCATGAATCTTTGGTGGGGCTTCAGCCCCACTCTTAAGTCCAAGGCTGATATTTTAATTTCTGGTTTTAATGCATCTCTAGGAAAAGCTGTGCTGTTCTGGTGATCGAGCTGAGACCATAATTAGCAAAATTTTTGCTCAGCTATCATATTCATCTTTCAAACTTATGAATGTACAGATAATGAAAGTCTTAAGTGAACTCATTATTCACTTATTAATATTAATGTATTTCTTCAGCAAACAACTTTTATCAGTGTTTTGTCAAAATAAGGAATGGTGAATATTAATACAATATAAATGGTCTATAATTTGGGCCATGCTACTTTCCAGCTATGAGTAGAAGGAAAAAAAGTCTAAAAAGGGGAGGACAAAGATAGAATTAAATGGATTCAGTCTAGAAATTATGAAATTTTAAGCACTGTTTTCTAATTCCTCCCCCACTTCCAATCCTTTGTTCTTTCTCTTTTATGTTTCCTCAGTTCTCTAGCTTAAAATTAGGAAAAATCTGGATAAAAAAAAGGTTCACTTTTCTCAGGAGTTCTATAATTTTTCCTAAATTCTTACCAAAACCAACATTTTTTAACAACAAGTAAAAAATAACTATTCTCAAAAAATGTAAATTCTTGACTACAAAATATCACTTTTTAAAGAAATTTCAGCTTCCTTTCACACTCATGGGCTTCAGATCACTAGAATATCTGAGTAAAACAAGTATGTTATAGATATTAAGATCTAAAAATTTAAATTTTCATTCATATATTGCCTAGTATTGAGGAATCCATTTGGGGACTTTTCAACCTTTTATTTAGTTCTGAAGAAATAACTTGGTTTTTTTTAAAATTACATGTTTTCAGAATCTCCTTCACTCAGTATTTTTTTAGGATATAGTTTTAAAGGAATAGCACAAATGTCACTTTTCAAGGTGGGCAGAAGTTTCAGTGAGGTGAAAGAATCATGTTTGTAAGCTTCTTTCAGGTTTTTGTGACACTATCTTCTCTGAGAGATCTTCAGTCCTTGTTCTGAGATAAAGGAGATGAGATTGTTCCTCTGCAGCTGTAATCACAAAGGTCCAGATCACAATATTGTCATATCTCAAGATTTCATCCTTGGTACCATAATATTTGTGTGTTTTGCTTTGGATTATTTTTAAATAAGCTTCTGGTCCTCAGCTTTCATTTCGAGAAAACTAAGTTTCTTGGCCCTTTGGAATGCAATTTCCTCTTGGAAAATATGAGTTATTGGACTCTGAAGAAGCTAAAAGACAAGCTAAAATTTCCCACAAAAATTATGTTTAAGTTACTTTTAATCTTTAGGCAATCTTTCAGTGATCCTGAGCTTCTGACCTTCTTTTAGCTCTGAACAGTTGCTCAAGGAGGTTAAGGTATTAATATCAATAAGTCCAACATTTTTCTTCAATAAAAACCCTTTAATAGAATTTTGATAATATGAATAATCTTCTGTTAAGATAAGACAAGAAAAATAAAGAACTGGCCCAAAGATCTGCTTAACTCATGTTCAATTAGAAAATGTCTTTTCAAGGAAGGATTTTCTTAACTATAAAATAGGCCGAGATCTACCACTTGGAAAGAACCCTTTGAGGATTTTCCTATATTCATTTTAACCCTGCAAATTTCCTATATTCAAATTAACCCTGAAATTGCTTTCAGATTTTTTTACTTGGCTTTGAAAAGATGCATGTCCAAAAATCTAAATGGTTTAAGATGTGGATTATCAGGGAAAAAAGGAAGGGGAAAAAAAAAAAAAGAAAGAGGGTTGATCTGTGAAAATAATTCATGGGATTGTTTGGATCTAAGGTTAGCTTCCTGGTTGTGTGGGAAGCTAGATAACTAAGTGACAATGCATTTCTACTGAGTTTCTAAAGAATCAGCTCTTAATTACATATCAATGCTTCGATATTTTTGTGAACTCAAACCCACAGCAGCTTATTCTGGTTTTTAAAATCCCTGCCAGGATTCACTGTTTACTGTTTAATGGAATTTGATGGAAGCCAGTGGAAAAGCCATAAGAGAGCTTTTCAAGCCAAACGTGAGTACCCTTACCCTGCTCAAAGGGTGCAAGTCTTGCTTGTCAAGCCCCTTGATTGCGTCACACTCACACGCTGTAAAGTGGCCATAAGTCATGTAAAAAAGAAATGTCAGGCTGTGCCTGCTCCTGAAGACTGAGATTCCCTGCTTCTGCTTTAGGAACCGGTCAATGATTGAATTTATCATGAAGCATTAGAGGAAGGGCTCCTGTGATAAAAAGGAGAAATTAAACAACAGTCTTGAGGTCTGCATCTTCTTTTTCCTTCAGTAACACATTTATTGAAACACAAAACTCTCCAGGGTGGAGAGTGCACTTTTGCAAATGTGCTGGCCTTTCCAAATTGAGTAAAAGTGTGCAAATTTTAGAAGTGATAAAGCACCTGCAATAAGCACAAAAACCAAAGGAACCCGTGGGTGTTCAGCATTTGTTTTACAATTTCACTTCCATTTACGTTTCGATGGTGTAAGAGCTATTTGAGGCACCAAGCGGGAGATTTTCAAATGCACCTTTGCTATATGTAGGAACAGAACACCACCACAGAAGCCGGTGGGATCTGTGTTTCTAAATCTCTGGCTAGATTACACTAAAACTTAAAAAAATCTCTGTCAAAACCAATCCCCCAAAACACCTGTAAGTTTTACTTACAGTTAATCAAAGAAAGGTGATGATTAGATGCAGAAAATGTAGAGAATGAGGAGGCTGGTAAAAAGATTATGGCAAAAACACAGAAAAAGAGAAGATTTAGTGTCTTCAGCAAGAAGACAGTGCACTATTTTGCTAGAGGGGCAGAGGGACAAAGGGAGCTTAAAGTGTGACCAGAATGAGGAAAAGAGAAACTGGAGACCTTCCTGAAAGGTGTCACAATTAAAGATCAGCAAATGTAAATGATAACTTCATTTCTGGGTTGCAGCAGAGATTTCACTTGATCATGTTCAATGTTGTCCCCAGTCCTGTGTATGTCTAATTAAAAGACATTAATTTAAATATATCATAGTTGATTTATACCAGATAGGGTCAATCACAGCTGCTGAAGCTTTTTTTTTACAATTTAGCCTACAGCAAAATATTAGAATTCATGCCCCCAGCATTTCTGCAGTCAGGGATATCTTGGTTGGTGGTATGTCAACATGATGAAAGTGTTACAGATTTGTCTTTAATGCTACAAAGTTGCTCTAAAAAGACAATGATTTAACTGGAGGGTGTTACCTTCATGTTGGCAGTCGAGTGACAAAATGGTTAAGAATCAAGAAATGCAACGTAGAGAACAAACACTGCATTTTCTTAAAGAAAACAAGAATAAAAATAAAATTCCAAGCTCTGGAGCCCAGTCAAGTTGAATTAGTCAATAGAACTTACTTTCCTAAGCAAAGGAAAATGTAAGAAAGTAGAAATTATAACAATAGTTTCAAAAATAAAGATTTGTAGCTGGAGCTGGGAAAGCTGAAAAGTAGCTGAAAAGCTCCTCTGAGGAATGGAGTTGGGTATGGACTGGTGTCAAAGACACACTGGAAAGCCACCATTAGAAACCAATGCATGGTAATGCCAGGAGACTGTAGATAGCTGTGACCCAGACTGTTAAAATGAGAAGGGAATTAGGCACAGATACTCGGCTGAAATTCAATTTAATCTGAGTTTACCTTCTTTTCATTAGGGGTCTGCTAGTTATTGCTTTTTCTGTTTACCTCTTTTCAGGAAAACCCACAATGTTTGAGTTGATCTGAACTGAGATACTTTTTTTTTTCCTTGTTAAAAGTCAAACAAAAGGTTTGCCTCATCTAGAAACACAGCATTTTCCTTTCAAAATGAAGTCCTGAGGCAGAAGTGCAAGAGTATATGAGTCTTTCACTTGCAAGCAGAAGGTATTAAATGCTAATATTCACTTTCCTTCCTAACCTGAATCATCCTGTCCATCCGGTTAGGGGCTGGTCCATCCATGCAGCTGAGCTTGCTGAAAGCTCCTCTTCTCAACTGCTTGTTGCTTTCCTCCACTTGCATGAATGACATTTTCAATGGGCTACAGAAAAATACCTGGGACTTCCATCATGCTACTGACTGGACTGTCCAAGAGGAAGTCAAATCTATGTCACACATCTCATGCTAATTCATTTTTAACTACTTTGTACAGAGATAATCAATATCAGTATTGAAATATCAGCCCCCATCATCAAAGTAAGTCGTCATTCCAAGAAATCCTACTGATCTGAGGAGGATTTCAGAGTCACTGATCCTCTGGGTCAACATCTTCCATGAAGATGAGGTGAGACTGCACCCTGCATTGTGCAATTACCTAAGATAACTAATTTTGAGATTTAGAGGGGAGCAGAGAATTAGGAGGTAAAAATGAAAAGGAGAGCCTTAGCCACCTCAGAATAGAGTAGAAAAACATCTGAATTGTGGGAAACTTGATTTGAAGGCCAGTATAGTCTTGTGAATCCATAACTTGTGGATCATAAGGTTGCACCAGGAAAGGTTTAAGTTGCACATTAGGAAGAATTTCTTTACTGAAACTGTGAGTAGACATTGGAATGGGCTGCCCAGGGAGGTGGTGGAGTCACCATCCCTGGCGGCGTTTAAGGAAAGCCTGGACGTGGCACTCAGTGCCATGGTCTGGTTGATAAGTTGTAGGTTGGACTCGATGATCTCAGAGGTCTTTTCCAATCTAATTGATTCTGTGTGATAAAACTGCTTCTTATTGCCAATCTGATGCTAAAGGTACATCAGATGGGGTATTCTGAGCAATCTCATATATGCATATGATGAAACATGGAAGTCTTAAAATAGTTCTCCTGCAGGTGTCTACATATCTGAACTCCTGGTATAGTCAAAAAACATGTACTGAAAATTCAGTGGATTCTAGAACTTAGTTAATTCACCTAAATGGAAGTGTCAATTGCCATTTGAGGTTCCTTTGTAGACCCTACTTGGCTTGCACCTTCATTTTCAGTAGGGCTTATGTCTCCTACGAGGACATGTTTGTCCAAGCTACGTACAAGTTACAACTCCTCTGTGATATCTCTGTGACTGGAATCAGTGATATTTGTGGTGCTCAGATTATCAGATCACCCTGAGGTTGTTATCTAGGACAGCATCCAGTTGCCTAAATATAGTCTGGTATAATTTTAGATTTCGAGAAGTATCTTGCTTGGCCTCTAGCTTCTGCTTCACAGTGATGTCACCTCCCATAAATCCTACGTTATATTTGTCAGTCCAGTAGGAATGCCTTAGGCATTTCACAAGGCCACAGATATTTAAGTTTCAGCAGTTGAATTCTACTCTTCATGACTGGTCAGCTAAATAGTTTTCTGGATACAATGATTGTCAGCTGTACCTATCAGGAGATTAAATACTCAGCTCATATATGGATACTTAAATATATGTTATTTAATCTTAAATGGCATCCCACCCTAGGAATCACTCATGGATCATTAGCATTTTATGTGTTAATCTCGAGCATGCTGACTACCAGAAAAAAATCCCTCTCATTCCCATTTACAGCAAACCTCTTGTTGGAGACATCTTGTTCTCAGTGAAGAATGAAGAAATTGAAGTATAATGACTAAAATAAAAGGTTTATACAGACCAGAATTAAATTCTTAGCAAGAAGACTGGGTGTGTATTGCAGACCAAGAGAAACTTGTAGATGAACTTTCACTGAAGCTCATTCCTGGAGATGGGAAACCAATCTTTGGTTGCAAACTGTTTATCAGGACTGCGTGTTTGCCACTTATCTTAGTGCAAAGCTTCTTGTAAATAACATATAACTAAATTAAAACATGCTTGAAGGAGAAAGTGTGCATTTTCAAATAGTGGGGTTTTGCTTATCACCCATTTTTGATGGGAAACCCCTTTGCCTTTTTCAATTTCCATTACATTTAGATTGTTAGAAATGTTCCATTAAACCAGTAGACTTGATCCCTCTTGAGCCAGTACCACTGACATCTAAAATATCCAATGCATCATTCTCAGGTGGATGTTTTCCCTCTTCTTTCAATTTTTCAGCAAAAACTGAAGAAAATATTTTTGAATCCATTGGTGGCTCTATCCAGCCATCCATCAGTGTCAAATGTCCCCTTACAATTTGAGCTGGTGAAGAAACCAGCCAAAGTCTGCTCTAAAACTGTAAATCAAAGCCATCGTTTTGAGGTCAGGTCAGGTCATGGCACTGGAAGCATTTGCCAGCTCAGATACCTGTGTCTCCCTCCTTGTTATAGAACTAAGGGCAAACAACTGTACTCCTCATTCAGAAATGTTAAACTTGAGACAATAACACATGAAAGATCAGGGCCAGCAACTCTACATTGATTTTTTGACCTAAAGATTATTGTTATAGTCAATCTAAAATTAGATCCTGGTCACTCAAAGAACAAGACATCTTTCTTTAAAAGAATCTTTTTGAAATCGGATATTTAACATTTAATAGCAGGAGCAAAACTGGAACCTTAAAAAAAATGAAACATTTTACTGCATATTCTTTCTTTTCTCTGTAGGACATAAGAAGACAAAAGGACCCCGATCCTGAAAAAAAAGAAAATCAGATGTAGACTTGGATGGAATAGAATACATTCTATTTGGACAAGGATTGAAATAAGTAAGAGAGTTTGAATTTGAAGGAAAGTTGAGGTCTTGGAACAAATTAAGGAAGAGAACACTATTGGAAGAAAGATGTAAGTATCTTTCAAAGGGAGCTTTGTAATATTTGGAAGAATAAAAGAATCATTCAATACTTAACTAAAAGGGATTGAGATTCCAGTGCTTTTGGGGCTTGTCTATCTCTAGCCTTAGTTACTGTGAAATTCCTTGACAACAGTAATAAAGCATTTACACTGAGAGTCTTGACTTTTGCCCACCTGAAACATTCTTCTTCTATTGACATAGAAAGCTTTGGGGGCAAAAATTGTGTGAAGCAATGAGGCCATTCAGTATTAGACAAAGGGATAAAGCATACAATACTGGAGACATATTTTCCCTTTGCCTATGAAATGTTTCATGTGAAAACTGCTTCTTTCAACACGGCAGACCTTGTGGGAAATGACCTGTACACTGGATAAGTTGACAGGCACAGTAGGGGATTTCATTACACCTCAGAATTTGACTGGTACAACCAGCTCTCTCTGGCTCTCTGTAACCCCTGGAAAGTGCTTGGAATTGAATCTGTAAATGCTAATCAATACTTCAGGCCTATTAAATAAGGAAAGGCATTGTGGAAATCAAAGTGCTAACGGTGAGCATGATGCTCTACACTGACTTCCAGGCCATCAAAAACCTTGTGGGGAGCAAAAGAGCAAATATTTTAATAAAACAATTACCTCTACAATTTCAAACCTGCAGAAGAATGTTACATCTCCGGCCCTATCTCACTAATTTAATTTTCATTTCAAACAGGTCAGTGAACAGGAGCAACTCAATACAGATATTTAATGAGTCTTTAAGGTGCTGTCCTAAATCTTGGGAAAGTAAAAGCCCGCCATGTGTTTAAAACATCTGCAAGCACATCCATTTCTTCTCAAAGATGAAATAGGGCAGAACTGTACCCAAAGCCTAGGGAGTTTTCCCATGCATTTCAGTGGATAGAGGCCCTGAGTGAAATTCATGGGTGGGACTGATTTAACACAGCTGTAGACAGACACACCACAGGCATCTGGGGTTGTGCTGCTCACCTGAGGCTCACTTTGGAGAGAAATGAGAACTTCTGGAGTGCAATTTATT